>JAPYYJ010004228.1:0-10656 GCA_028533885.1 Nasua narica
ACGATATAGACAAGGAGCTATATTTTGGATAGGGAAGTCAGAACACATCTCACAAAGGAGTAACGCAAATCTGAATGCAAACCTGAATGATATGATGATGAGAACTATGTGAAGATATGTGGGAAGAGCACTCCAGTTTATAGGAACCTCCAAATGTAAAATGGCTAGAGGTGGATAGGACATATTTGAGAAATAGCTAGAAGAATAATGTGATTGAGTAAAGGAAGAGAAAAAAAGTTCAGAGAAGGTACGCAGGGGGTATGTCTATAAATTCTTTTAATCACAGTAAGAAACTGAGTTTCACATTAAATGTAAAGGAAAGCCAATGTTGTTTTGATCAGGTAAACGACATAATCTGATTTACCCTTTTTAAAGGATCATTCTAAAAACTAAAGAAAATAAATTTGATGGAGAAGGTGGTTCAAGAGTTCTGTTTTCCATCTATTAAATTTGAAATGTTTATTGGCCATCCAAGCGAAAATACTGTGAGGCTCAAGGTAAAAGAAGTTGAAGCTGGAAATATGCATCTGGGAGTCATCTTCATAAAGCAAACTTAAGGGGCACCTGGGTGGCTCAGTCATTAAGTGTCTGCCTTCAGCTCGGGTCATGATCCCAGGGTCCTGGGATCGAGTCCCGCATTGGGTTCTGGGCTCAGTGGGAAGCCTGCTTCTCCCTCTTCCACTCCCCCTGTCTGTGCTCTCGCTCTCTCTCTCTCTCTCTTTCTCTCTCTCTCTGTAAAATAAATAAATAAATAAATAAAATCTTTTTAAAAGGGGGGGGGGACTTAAAGCAAGGGAACCCAATGGTATCACCTAGGGAAGATGTCTAGATCAAAATACAAAAAAAAAAAATATTCAGAAGTATGAGAAGGAGTGGATCACATGAAGTAATGAAGTAGGATGAAAAACAGGAGAGAATGTTATCTTATAAGCAAATTTTAAAAAGTTTTCAGATAAAGGGAGTGATCATTTATGTCGAAAGCTGCTGAAAGGTTGGTTGAAATGAAAATAGAAAACTGATAATTGGAAAGAGTAAATGCAGGATGCCAATGACTCTTATAAAAGTGGCTTCAGTAGAACGGCACTAACAAAAGCCTGACTAGAGTGAATTAAAGTGGGCCTGAAAGACATGGGGGAAAGATTTAAGAAGTTAGAAAGTTTAAAAAGAGGCAATATTACTAGCTATAGTGGAATAAAGAGATTGGCAAATCCGTTCCCCCTCAAAACACCTATAAAAAGGACAACACTGTAGGGGTGTCTGGGTGGCTTAGTCAGTTATCTGACTCTTAGTTCAGGTCCTGAAGTCCTGGGTCCAGCTCTGGGTAGGGCTCCTCGTTCAGCAGGGAGTCTGCTTGAGATTCTATCTCTCCTTCTGCCCCTCATCTGCTCCCCCTTGCACAAGCAGGCACAAGCTCTCTCTCTCCCTCTCTCAAAATAAATAAATCTTTACCCCCCCCCCCCCAAAAAGGACTACCTGTAGAAACAACCATTTCAAGGCTCTGGAAATAAAGGCAACAACAAATCAAGTAGCATTTACTCTTTAAAAGCTGCTAGACACTGGAGGCCGGACAGTGGGGATCAGTGCCCTTTTTGCCAGGGGAAGCTACCATCTCCAACCAACACTCCCCAGCTCAGAGATTGAGGCAGTTTCACCAGGGCAGGGTTGGCCATGAAAACCAGGAATTTTGCCTAGAGAGGGCGCTACCATCCCTTAGAAAAGAGAGAAAAACCCATGTCCAGTGGCACCAGCAGTAAAAATGACAAATCTGACAGGAAACAAAGTGGGAAAGCTCACAGCTCTGTTACCCTAAGGATAAAGTCCCAGCTGGGAAAATGACAGACTTGGCAGAACACTAAAAAATTTAACAGGGAGATCCTGGACATGAGAGGCACAGAGGGGATAAATAAGCCTTTCACATATTCCTGGCTGACTGAAAAGTTGTACACATATGCAGGAGAAACCCAACAGAGCCTCAGAGAAAGTAAAAGCTGAGGCCAACTTAAAAACTGGCCAAATTTTAAATGGACGCCCCCACCCATGTACAGAATCATCAAAAAATGATGGAAGCCTTATAAACTTAAGATGTTTGAACACAATCTCTAACCAATAACTGCTTGCCCACTAAACTATACGGACATAGTCAGCCTCTGATAAAATCAGGCTAAAAAATTAAAATTAGAAATAAGAAATTAATACAGAATTTAGGGGCTTCAAACTGTGAAGGTAAAAGATTCTACAGATTAGATGCAGGTAAGTTACAAAAAAAAATAATAAAAGGAACATCCCAAAATAACCTTCATGAAGATTTAAAAAAAAATCAGAATCCAGAGTTGCTACAATATATTATCTGATATGTCTAACTGTAACAATATTTTAATTTTTTTTAAAAAAGAAAAGAAAAAAAATGTGAGATATACAGACAACAGAGAGCTAACCTGCTTAGGTTAAAAAAAAAAAACAGCTAATAGAAAGTGACTCTGGGCAGACACAGCTGTTAAATTTAGCAGACAAGAATACAAAGTAGCTATCCTATTGAAAAACATAAGGACCTGAAACCACAAAACTCCTAGAAGAAAACACAGGGAGTACATAAGCTTCCCTGGCACTGGTCTTGACAATGATATTTTAAATTTGACAGCAAAAGCAAAGGCAACAACAGCAAAAATAAAAAGTGGAACTACAGCAAATTAAAAAGCTTTTGCATAGCAAATAAAATAATCAATAAAATGAAAGGGAGTAATGGGAGTATGTAATAGGAGAAAATATTTTCAAATCCTATATGAGATAGGGGTTAACATCTAAAATATATAAAGAATTCACACAACTCAACAGCAAAAAAACAAACAAGCCAATTAACAACTGGGCAAAGACTCAAATAGACATTTTTCCAAAGAACACATACAAATAGCCAACAGGTAAATGAAAAAGTGTTCAATAATCATCAGAGAAATGCAAATCAAAACCAAAATTAGCATTTCACACCTGTTGAATGGCTATCATAAAAAAATAAGAGATAAAGTGGTGACGAGGATGTAGAGAAAAGGGAACCCTGTGTACTGGTGAGAGGAAATTAAACTGATGAAGCTACTATGAAAAATAGTACGGAGGTTCTTCAAAATATAACTAGAAAAATAGAACTACTGTGATCCAGCAATTACACTTCTGGGTATATATTCCAAAGTTAAAATCATTATCTTGAAGATTACCTGTACTCTCATATTAACTGCAGCATCATTCAAAATAGCCAAGACAGGGAAACAACCTAAGTGTCCACCAACAGATGAATGGATAAAGAAAATGTGATATAGATAGACAGGAATATCATTGAGCCAGAAGAAGGTCATTCTGATATTTGCAACATGGATGGACCTTGAGGTCATTATGCTAATACTGTATATCACTTATATGTGGAATCTAAAAACCCAAACTCATACAAAAAGACTAGAAGGGTTGTTACCAGGGGCTGGAGAGAGAAGGTCAGAGTACAAACTTTAGTTATAAAATGAATAAGTCCTGAGGATCTCACCTACACCATGGTGAATACAGTTAGTAACACCATACCATACATTTCAAAGATGTACATGCTAAAAGAGTATGTACATACTAAAAGAGTAGATCTTACATGTTCTCAACACAAAAAGAAATGGTAATTATAAGTTGTGACATTAATGGTATGGTGGTAATCATTTTGCAATATATAAGTACATCAACTTATACTGATGTACATCAACTTATATTGAAGGAGAAGGAAGAACTTCTCCTTCTCCCTCTGCTTGTGCTCTCTGTCTCTGACTCCCTCAAATGAGTAAATAAAATCTTTAAAAAAAAAAACAAACCCTAAAAATCCTGTCAACCAAGAATGCTATATACAGAAAAATTATTCTTCAAACATGAAAGGAAAAATACATTCCCAGATTTCTTTTTTTTTAAAGATGTATTCATTTGAGAGAGACAGAGAGCCTGCACACAAGCAGGGGAGCAGCAGAGGGAGAGGGAGAAGCAGGCTCCCCGCTGAGCAAGGAGCCCAACAACATGGGGTTCCATCCTGGTCCCAAGACCCTGACCTGGGCTGAAAGCGGACGTTTAACTGACTGAGCCACCCGAGCAACCCACCCCCCCCACCCTGATTTATTTTTAAGTAGAGAATATTCAACAGTAGAAGACCTGACTTTAAGAAATACTAGTGCAGGGCGCCTGGGTGGCTCAGTTTGTTGGGCGACTGCCTTCGGCTCAGGTCACGATCCTGGAATTCTAGGATCGAGTCCCATATCGGGCTCCCAGCTCTGCGGGGAGTCTGCCTCTACCTTCTCCCAGCTCATGCTGTCTCTCTCTCTCTCTCTCTCTCTCTCACTCTCTCTCTCTCTCATATAAATAAAGTCTTTAAAAAAAAAAAAAAAGAAAGAAATACTAGTACAAATTTCTCAGACTGATAAGAAATGACATCAGAAGATAATTTGATCCGCAAGGAGAAATGAGAGCACCAGAAATGGTAAATATAATTAAGAAAATATAAAGACTATATATTTTTTTCTTCCCTTAATTTCACCAAATATGTATATTAAATAAAGCAATTACTGTAACAGTGTCTTATTAGGTTTATAACATAAATAGATGTAACACACATGACAATAATGGCAGGAGAAGAGGGATGGGAAAATGAGCTGTACCGGTGAAAGGGTGCTATGTTTTACTGGAATTAAGCTAGTATACCCTGAAGCAGACTGATAAACTGAAATGTACACTGTAATTCCTAAAGCAACCACAGAGAAAATAATTTTTGTGATGCTAAAGAGAAAAAAAAAAACCAACCCTGGACCCACAATAGTACCTTAAAAAACAAAGGGCACCATGGCATAGGTAATTCCAATCATAACAAAAACTACACAGTATGTAATTAACTAACCACACAATCAAAAGTAGAGATCATCAGACTGGATAAGAAAGAAAACTACAGTTACATTCTTTCTACAGTACATATACTTTAGATTCAAAGACACGAATGGGTTGAAAGCAAAAGGATGGAAAAAGATACACCATGCAAACAGCAACCAAAAGAGATCTGGAGTGGCAATGTTACTAGCAGACAAAGTAAATTCTGAGAGCTAGAGATTTTCCCATGTCTTACCAGATAAAGTCTGAGTCACTTCATGTTCTAGTTCCTTCCTACTACCTTCATCTTATCTTCTACTCATAACCAATGTGATCACAACTAGATTCCACTTCTCACTCTTTCTGACCATATTATTTCAATTCTATTCAATTCTAAGCCACTGATTATACCATCACTAGAATGTTTACTTACACCCTCCCTCCCACCTACACACATTCTATCCATCTTTAAAGTTCCTATTTAACTCCCCCCTCTTTCACAAGGCCATCCCCAACTGCTCCAACTCACTAATCTTCTCTGATTTCTAAATTCATGCTGCACCTAGAAATATTTTGGAATTTATTATATACTCTCTTGGTTCTTTTTATTTTTGCAAACTATATTTCAATGGTGTTATATAAAAGAACATCTCAAAAAGTACCTTACAGAACTGAGATATTACACTGCAGTGACTACAGAGAAACTACCGCCCCCCCCAACACACACACACCGCTTTTCCAACTAACTATATAAGTCCCTTAACAGGAAAAGCTGAATTTTATATCTTCCTGTATCAGCCACAGAGTTCTCAATACTCTGGTTACTTTGTCTTTCATAGAATAAATTCCCTGTTTCTGTAACTGCCTCTACCTTACAACTTGCTATAGACAAATATTCTCCAAATTGTGGGTTCAGCCAATCAGGATTGAGAGGGGCTGGTAAGGAGAAGAGAAGACAATAAGATCTTTAATATAGCAAGACAATGGACTTTTTTTTTTAAGACTATGATCTTTTTAACCAAACTTATTTCAGTTATTTTTCTGTGCATTGGTTTGCAATGTAAAACGTATTTCTTACTATAGGATCATAGTCAAAAATTTTAAATCCATTGCAGAAAAATAACCTGTCTATATAAAGGCAATTTTTTCCAGTATAGAAAACATAAAAAATTACCAGTAAACTAAATTCTTATTTACCATTTACCATTCCCATCTAAAAAAATAAAGTAACTGTTCAAGATGGAATAAATGTCACACCCGTAAGAAAACCTGAAAGCCACATTTAAAGGAAAAATTACCCTTTTGGTTTAAGCAATAGTCATTAACATATATCCTCTTCTAAATAGGTTTTATTTATTCTAAATTCTAAATTATTCTAAATTCGTTTTAACATCATTTGACACTTCACACTTCAAAAAAGAGAGGGAAAAAAAATTTCAGAAACTAAAAGCATTGAGTCAAGGGATTCCCAAAAGGGTATTTTATGCACCCTTATGTAAAGTTCATTAAAGGAAAAGCTAACTTTCAGGTGAAGTAACAACCAGCAAGCCTAATAATACTGTGGATGTATGGTAGGCAGCCTATGGCTATCATCATCTTTTCTTCTTCACCAAATTTCATTCTATCGGATCTTTCCTACCACAGAAAGCTCCACTTTCATAAAATACTGTAAAATAGGATTGACTTCAAAGGTTTTGCTTCAAAGAACGACTCTTGGTTTTGGCTCAGGTCATGATCTCAGGGTCATAAGATTGAGCCGCAGGTCAGGCTCACGCTCAGCAGAGTCTGCTTGAGATTCTCTCCCTCCCCAATTTTCTCTTTAGTGTGCACATGCTCTCTCTCAAAATAAATAAATAAAATCTTTTTTTTTTTTAAAGAACCCAGCCTCTGTAATGACATTAGGACAGAAAAATTGTTTAATCCCCCTCTAAATCTTCGATTACACAGTAAATTCAGACCCTACAATTGGCTAGAATATCATCTCAAAATAACTCCACATATACAATAATTATTTTGAAGGAAACTATGTGTTAGAGCCAGGACTCTGAGTATATAAAAATTCATAGTTCTTAAATATTTCATACTCTAATGGGTAAGCCAACCCAAGATTACAACACAAGTGAAAACTCTAGCTCACTCGGAAAGTGCTACAGGTAAATGGGGATTAGACCCCCCCAAAATTTGCTTATTAGTACCTTGAAAAATTCTGGAAAGGGGCCTGGTGGAAGGTCTAAAAAGTTTGAATACTACAAGCCATAAGGAACCAATGATCTGCTCTAAGCAAGATATTTGTTTTGGGAAGATCACTGGTTCTGAAAAAAATTATTCTAAGGAAGAGAAGATAAATTAAACTAGGAGCTGCACTAAGGTAGAACAAGTAAAGATAGAAGGAAGAGAATGAGAGATCAACTGAGAAGCAGATCAACAGTTATTTGATCACCTGCCGCTATAGGTTTGGTAACTGGAAGTAGAGGAGTGATAACTATCAAGCTTCTGACTCATGTGACTATTAACATGACAGTAGAGTTCACTGGCCTAGGAAACTATTTTGGAAGAAGAAAGGAATGAGTTCAGTTTGGGACATGTTTACTGAAATGACTGAAGGACACAGAAATGGAAAAGTCCAGAAAGCAATCTGATATGTTCATCTTATCCTCTAGCAAAAGGTCTAGATGGTTCTCTAAGCCATAGGAATAGATAAAATTGACTGTAAATTAAAAAAAAGAAGTAGCCAGAGTCTCCAGCAGCAGAGAAGTCTATAATAAACTGGTCAGGCAGTATAACCTGGACAGTGGTGTCACAAAAGCCCCAAGACAGGTAAGACATTCCCATGAAGATCCTGAAGAATATTAACATGTAGGCAGACAGATGAAAAGGAATCATACAAGAGAAACTGAGAATGAGCAAGGATGTAAAAGATGAGCCACTAAAATAATACCCTAGAATAAGGGTCAACAAACATTTTCTATAAAGGGCCAGATTATAAATACTTTAGCTTGCAGGCCATAGTCTCTGTTGCAAATACTTAACTCTACAGTTATGGTAGAAAAGCGGTAAACAAAATATGTAAAGGAATGGGCATACCTATGTTTCAATAAAACTTTATTTACAAAAATGGGCAACAGGTGCACAGTATGTGATCTGCTCTAGAAGCCAAGGAAAGAAAGTTCCTTATATATTCAATCTCTTTCACACTTAGTATATATACACTGATATATAAAAAATATATATATCTTATATATATCATATACAGAGTGGGCTTTCTAATATCAACTAATGTTCTGGAAATTTACAGCAACATTTTTCTTCTATGTTACTGTAATTAGATAGTATATAAATAAAAACTTAAATTGTAAATTATAGTTATAAAATACATACTGCTCAGGCAGGCTTAAAATTTTCTACAAAGAAATCCCAAATTTATAGGAATAATAAACAGGATTCATGCATGCAAATTTTCCCAATCAGTCTCACAAACAACTTGCCCAGCACAGAAAGGGGAAAGGAAAGGGAAACAACAGAAAAGATGCCTGAGAGCCTAAAGGACTTCTATTCCCAGCCAGCTAATACTGCGTGATGTAAATATAAAAATGAGGGTTCTTAAACTCTGTTTTCAGAGGCCTGAGCATGTAAGTCAACTCTGACTTAAATGCAACACTGCTTTAACCCCATATCTTTGAAATATTATTATTAGCATAGCACTAATGGTGCCAACAACCACCGGATTAATGAAAATCAAGAGCCAGTTACCCTGCTAAGAGCTTTATCCTCCTGACTTCATTTAATCCTCTCCACAAACCAATTAAGTAGGCAACAGTATCAATCCCCACTTAGAAAGGAGGTGAAGGCATAGTAAGGTTAAGGAATTTGCAGTCAAAGAGCAGGGACAAGACTTAAGCCAGGTGTGTCAGATTCCTAAACCCATGCTTTTAACCACCACAATAAAATGTAACTCAATTCCATGACTTCATTTATTACTGTATGCTTGAGGAATACAGTAACAATAAAGCAGGACCTCCGGATGGAAAACACTTAAAATTCAAAATAAGACAAGTACATAAGTATCAGATAATGATACCACATAACAGAAAATGTTAAGTGCCTTTAGAGGTATTAAAAAAAAAAAAAAAAAAAGATGTGAGGGGCGCCTAAGTGGCTCAGTCGGTTAAGCTGCTGCCTTCAGCTCAGGTTATGATCCCAGCGTCCTGGGATTAAGCCCTGCATCTGGCTCCCTACCAATGGGGAGCCTACTTCTCCCTCTCCCTCTGCTGCCCCTCCTGATTGTACTCTCTCTCTGTCAAAGAATTAAAAAAAAAAAAAAAAAAAACTTAAAAAAAAAATGATGTGAGAGTTTTGAAAAGATAAAGAACACCTCTTCATCAAATTTTCTTGAAAGGTTTTTCAAGAAAGCACACACAGTAAGTTGCACATTAACTAGCAACTCCTCCCTGGGACCATTAGCTTTTCTGAATATGTGAACAAAAACTCAAAAACCCCTTTTCCCTCACTAAGAAGAAACTAGAAAGGCGACATATCATCCTATAGACCACCAGAATACAACCCAACTAAAAACTCAGGGTACTACAGGGATTACGCCTATATGCTGTAATTATGGTTTCCACAAAAAGAGATGATCAGTTGGTCACTCTTTTTTTTTTTTTCAGTTGGTCACTCTTTAAAATGCTTTCTCAAAAAAAAAAAAAAGCTTTCTTATAAAAAAAGAAAAAACCAAACAAAAAAAGAAATGCTTTCTCCACAATTTTTCCTTCCTTCCTGGCTAAATTCACTTTCTTTTACTAGTTCTTTCTAATCTATTTTCTAAACAATGGAGTAGACAGCACTTGGGGTCTCACCTCTTTTTAGCTACCTCTATGATCTCTTCCAGTCTCAGGACTTTAAAGGCTGATGACTCTTCAGTTTTATATCCTCAGGCTAGATCTCTCCTGTGTACTCCAGAATATTTTAGCCAACTAACTACATGTCAGTTCTTCTGTTCTAATATACATCTCAATTTGACATGTCATGAGCAAAACTCCTGATCTTCCTTAAACTTGCTCCACCCATATCCTATATCTCAATTATTGACAATTCGACTCCTCCAGCTGCGCAGGTCAAAAATTTTGAAATCTTGAATCTTCTTTCTCTGACCTCACATTCAATCTGTCAAGAAATACTGTTGGTTCCACCTTCAAAATACATCCAAAGGAAAAGAGCCAAGATGCCCTTCAACAGATGAATGGATAAAGAAGATATGGTCCATATATACAATGGAATACTACGCCTCCATCAGAAAGGATGAATACCCAACTTTTGTATCAACATGGACAGGACTGGAAGAGATTATGTGGAGTGAAGTAAGTCAAGCGGAGAGAGTCAATTATCATATGGTCTCACTCACATCTGGAGCATAAGGAAAAACATGGATAACATTGTGAGAGGGAAGGGAGGGGTGAATTGGAGGAAATCTGAGGGGCAATAAACCATGAGAGACTGTGGACTCTGAGCAACAGAGGGTTTTGGAGGGGGGGGGTTGGGTTGGGTGAGCCTGGTGGTGAGTATTGAGGAGGGCACGTATTGCATGGGGCACTGGGTGTGGTACATGAACAATGAATCTTGTAACACTGAAAAAATAAAAGTATTTGGGAAAAAAAAACATATATATATATCTATCTCCAAAGGTCACGTGGCTGGCTTGGCCAGTAGAGCATGAGACTTGTGAGTTTGAGCCCCACTTTGGATTACTTAAAAATAAAATCTTAAAAGTGTGTGTGTGTGTGTGTGTGTGTG
>JAPYYJ010004229.1:0-10656 GCA_028533885.1 Nasua narica
AATCCAGCTGGCCACGGTGTGGTGGTAGCAGCAGTGTCCGTGGGGCCTTGGCCTTCAGATTCCAGCCAAGGTCCATCTCATCAAGTGAAGCAAACAACATTTTTCATTTACCCTGTTCCCTGGGCGGCCGCTGCTGCTGCTGCTTAGAAATTGCCATGCAATTTAAAAATGAAAAATGTTTCATCTCTCAAGATCCTAATTTAAAATGGTTAGGAGTGCGGGCCAAGTATTTTCCCAGTGACTCTCGGATTTTTCCCAGTTGTCCTATCTCATTTGCCTGATGTAGGCAAGCAGTCTGGGGGAATGTCTCTATCATTCCCCCCAAGCCCACTGCCTTGTTCCCACCCTGTTCACCTCTTTTCT
This sequence comes from Nasua narica, assembly GCA_028533885.1. Classification (NCBI taxonomy): domain Eukaryota; kingdom Metazoa; phylum Chordata; class Mammalia; order Carnivora; family Procyonidae; genus Nasua; species Nasua narica. The sequence goes on from JAPYYJ010004229.1 coordinate 364, forward strand.
GTTTCTTCTAAGATGGAAAACTATACTCAGCCACAGTGACTGACTTCCTTGCCATCGACGCGGTCATTTACCGGAGTCTTGGAGACAGCCCAACCCTACGGACCGTCAAGCATGATTCCAAATGGTTGAAAGGTGAACGAGTAATTAAGAGAAGCGGGGGCGGGGGGAGGGGAGGATATGTAGCTTGAGGGAGGTTTAGAGCCTGGACGGACCAGACTGTAGTTCCATTTTAGTAATGGCTTCTGACAGACAGGAAGGTGGAAATGGCATCTTTTGCCCCAACTGATTTCTTTACCTCCCCCTTTCACTTCCCATGAGTTTCTGGAGTAGTAACACAACGACCAATGTTACTACAATAGAATACAGTACATTCATCTTTCCTGCCTCGAGCTCTCATTTCAGAGTCCAACGTGAACAGAACTGAACATTTCATTCACAGAAGGGAACAAGGGACTGGAGGTGGTGGGGAGCAGGAAAAAAAGCTATTCACAACCCTATATGAGTCAGGGTTCAAGAGGAGACGCATAGAAAATCCTTCCTGCAATGTGGGCACTCCACTGTGGAAAATAAAATTAGAGACATATGAAAATTCATTTATTCTTCATTGTTCACTGCAATCACTTCTGAGAGCTAGAACTGGTAGACTCAAGTGCCTTCTGGAATCACTAGCACGTGCACGTGTGGCCATCGGAAATAGTTCACATTAACCCGGTGGCTAATGGCCCTACGCTTTTAATTAATACCATGTCTCTGGTTCCAACGGATTTGAAGTTCTTTTAACTCTGTGTGACATGTCCCCAATTAAAATGCCGTTTGCCCACAGAGCCGTACTTTGTCCAAGCAGTGGATTACGGAGACTACATCTACTTCTTCTTCAGGGAAATAGCAGTGGAGTACAACACCATGGGCAAGGTAAGGTGGGTCGAAATCTCACTCGGACCAGTGTTGTTATGAATGACCTTGGAAGAAGAACCAGAAATCTAAGCTCAAGGTCATCATTTTGAGAAGACTCCGCCAAAGAATGGTGGCAGGGAACGCAGTTCTGCCTCGGCATCCCGGGGGCCTTTTTCAGAACAGTCCCAGATCACAGGAAACCCCTGACCTCTCTCTACTGAAAATGGAATCGACAGATGTTTGTTCGGTTGATTTCACACTGAGTCTCGAGCATCTTGAGAGGTGGTTTCTGGGTATACTTCTCATTTTTGGTGGGGTTTTTTTGTTTTTTTGGGTTTTTTTTTTTTTTGTTTTTTCTTTTTAATGGAGCTGTTCCACAGAAGAGTAAATATCCAGAGCCTTTAAGCAAACTGAGAGTGTTGATTGTCTTTATTGCAAAAAAACAGCAGAACGCTTACTGAACGTCCACTCCAGGTGGACGTGCACCTCTACCGCAGAGTGGATCGTGGTCCCGAAGCTGGGGGGCACGGTCAGCGCCGGCTGGCTCGCAGGGTTAGAGGAATTTGGAGCCTGAGATTCGGGGCCCAGAGGCAGCCAGTGAGGGAGGCAGAGATGACGCAGACAAAGTGTGCTTTTGTTTGAGGAAATAAAAAGCTAAGCAGTCTGTATGGAAATGAGTTTATCTGGCTGGGAGCTGATCCCCTGAAGGATTTATGGCTCTGTATTAAATGCCACAGCCTTATCTTTCAAAACAGGCTGTTCCAATGAGTCTTCACTCCTCCCTACCTTTTTTTTTTTTTTTGCTACTAACTTTAGAAACATGGGATTAAATTAAGCACCTTGTTGTGTTTCAGTTTTCAAAGAAAGGCAGATTCTACCAAGATCTTGCCAAGTTGAGTGCCTTTCATTTCCCCTCGGTGTGTTTTTCCTCTGCAGGTAGTCTTCCCGAGAGTGGCTCAGGTTTGTAAGAATGACATGGGAGGGTCTCAGAGAGTCCTGGAGAAACAGTGGACGTCCTTCCTGAAGGCTCGCCTCAACTGCTCGGTGCCCGGAGACTCTCATTTTTATTTTAACATACTCCAGGCGGTCACGGACGTGATTCGTATTAACGGGCGCGATGTCGTGCTGGCAACCTTCTCCACACCTTACAACAGGTAACTGTGCCCTGGCTGTGCTCACCTGGCCGGTCCTTCCCGGCTTCCTCTTCCCTGGGGGTGTGGGGGGGGCTGGGGGGTGAGGGGGTTGTTTCTCGCCCAGTGCACAACCTGCACAGCTGACGCCAAACGTACCCGCTCACTGTTGGCGGCTAAAAGCACTTAACACTCGGTTTTCGTCAACAAATTAACAGTTATAAGCATTATTAGATTAGGATTTTAAGGGAGGTAATTAGATAAATTGTAACAATTTCTCCTCTTTCTATGCCGGGCATGGAAACACCTCTCATGTGTTATTTCTAAATCTCTCCAGTGGTCCTGGAAACTGAATACGGTTGCCCTCTTTTTACACCTGAGGAAACTAACCTCAATTCTGTCACCTGGTCCAAGTAGTCAGGAGGTGAAAGAGGCACCCGTGGAACTCAAGAGCATCCCTCCTTCTTTCCCGAAGTCATCTAATGTTTTGTGTGACTTTAAATATTTCTATGACTGGACTGAAAACTTTGGAAGTGAAAACACTGAAAGTATACTTAAAGGCAGCAGAGTGAAATGTGGGATTCCGACGAGTCCATCATGCACCCCACCTCAGGGACCCTGGTTATTACCCTGTCCGAGGAGCCTGGACCCCCACCGACACTGACTCCGGGCGACTCGAGGGAGGACTTAGAAGTCATTGAATAATGTACCTAGAAATACTGGCACCCTTTTCATTCCTTTGTTCGTGCTTATTTAGGCTAAGGCTTTAAGTAACCCAATGACGAACTAAAAATTCTGCCTGGAACAGAATGGTGCAGAGATTAAAAGACAGGAGGAAGGCAGGCATGAGATTCCCTGGTACTGAGATCTTCCAAACCTTAAACCTTAGAGTCAGCACGGTTGTATGACCGGACATGGTCATACAATCTAAAAACACAGAACATTATTCTCATTTCTGTGGACAACTTAGGATGTTCTGTATTCTCCTCCACTGGATATACACTGCTGGGGTCTGAATCATCATTTTGATGAAGACTTTTAAGAAGCCTGAGGGGTGGTGTCTGGACGACAGGCACCTGCATGAGGAAACTAGAGGATAGTACATAGAAACCCTTACAAACCAGGGGAAGTCTGAAAAAGAACACGCCATAGGACGCATTGCTGTTCCTCAGTTATCGGGAGGACGAGAGTCAAAGGCTCTCCACCAAAGACACGGGGAAATAGGAATTCATATTGCAACGAGAAGTATTTGGTTCCATCTAAGTGAGCCTTAACCCTCTGCAGGGGTTTTTAGGCTTGAGAACGGAAAAGATAGAAAAATCCAGGCCGTGGGGCGCCTGGGTGGCTCAGTGGGTTAAAGCCTCTGCCTTCAGCTCAGGTCATGATCTCAGGGTCCTGGGATCGAGCCCCGCGTCGGGCTCTCTGCTCAGCAGGGTGCCTGCTTCCCCCTCTCTCTCTGCCTGCCTCTGCCTACTTGTAATCTCTCTCTCTCTGTCAAATAAATAAAATATTTGGGCGCCTGGGTGGCTCAGTTGGCTAAGCGACTGCCTTCGGCTCAGGTCATGGTCCCAGAGTCCCCAGATCGAGTCCCATGTCGGACTCCCGGCTCTGCGGGGAGTCTGCTTCTCCCTCTGACCTTCTCCCCTCTCATTCTTGTCTCTCTCTCTCTCTAATAAATAAATAAAATCTTTAAAAAAAGAAAAAAAGAAAAATCCAGGCCGTGACTGTTCATACTTTGGAAACCCAGTATCTAGGATTGTGTAAAAAGAACCTGTCTTGGTACATGGGAATGGAGGGGCTAGAGGAATTTCAGAGCACATTTCTAGTTTGTGGGGGAGTTGGGGGGGCTGAGGGTGAGTTCCTCAGTAGTAGTAGATTCTTGTCTGTTACAGATACTCCGTTTAAAGTATTTTCTTAAAAGTCCCCTAGGAACTATGGAATTATGCAATCTCAGAAACCTTATTTGTTCAGTAAAACCAGAAAATGGTAACAACGCACACACCCTTTTTCATTAAATTCGAGTCTGTCTCTGGTTTTACTGGCTCTGGTTTCGTCCCTTTCCACCCCATCCTCCACACACACAAACTTGGTCGTGAAGGGCTGTTTCGAGCCCTTGAGGTGCTCCTCTCTGCCCTGGGGATAAAGGAACCCAAGTTCCTTTGGTAGAGCACGCAGATGCCCCCATGGTCAGGCCCTTCTCCTCCTCTAGCCCCACAGGCTTAGTGGATGGAGCTAAAAATGAGTTCTTAGTTGTGCTGTGCCCATTGGTTCCCTCCTCTGCCAGGTCTGCAAGTCCCACCAATGCATACGAGCTGAGAGCCCGGGTCATTTATTGAGCACGTGCTGTCGGAGATCAGGGATTCTGTAAATACACACTGAAAGAACAGATGGTGGGAAGGAAGGAAAGATGAAGAGAAGGTGGGAGGGAGTAAAGAAAGGAAGACGAAAGGATTTCCCAAGTGACTCTAATCTTGGGAAGATAATCAAACTCCAGGGTAACTTTAGTTATTATGATATGCCTCATAAAATACTTCAGTATTTATCCTATTTGTCATAATATTTAAAGTAACTGTGTATGCCTGTTACTCTTAGACTAGGGAGATGTGAAAAGACTTTCACAAAATTAAGTAAGTAATGCTAGGGCTCTGATTCCAAAACCAAAGGGGATAGCTATCTTATGTATCCAATTCTGTGCACAATGTATATATAGTCTACATATTTGAAAATTCATCCCACCATCTCGTTTTAAACAAGCTTTCTAATCCTCTCCCTAATTCTTGCTTTATTAGTAATACTTCAATAACTGTGTTATGAAATTAAAGATGGCAGAAAATTCCCCTAATCACTTAGGAAGTGATTTGCATATCCTTTCAATATTTGCAAAATCAAGACTAAACCGTCTCTGTGCCCTGGACGGCGCTGCCGCCCTACAAAGCACCCACGTCTTGGCCTGGGTGCTCCCACCCACACCGAGGTCACTACCTCAAAGCAGGGCGAACACTCTCGGCTGGCTAGTGCCTGCCATTTATTTGATCAAAATCAAGGAATGACCATAGTTAAAAACAAACGGGTTCAAATGAATGAATAATTCATGCCTTCTCTCCACTGATTAAAAAAAAATCCCCAAGTCCTTCCATGAGTACCAGGGAAGGATGTAATGATAGATGGAGATTACACCATTATTATTGTTTAGCACTTAATAGAGCACTTTACTTGCAAAACGTTGGTGGTTTAGAGGCTTAAGCTGTTTCATCTGATGCAAATAAACAGGAAGTAAAACTTGAAATGGGGAGTGGACGAACAGAAAATAAGCGTGCTTTCCCCACACATACATTCTCACTCCCGGAGTCTCTGGCTGGAGAAACCAAATACAAAGGAGCAATGTGCGGACCGTGGAGACACTTTTACTTCAAATGTACACCAATATTAGAGATGCAAAATGTTTTCCCAAGACTTTAAGGTTAGTGAGTGAAAAATTCAGGGAACTTCTGAACCTTCTAAACCAGCAGTTATAAACGAATGCAGTTCCAAAGGCAATAACAACATGAAGCGGTTTTTTTTCTGAGTCTGCCGGTAAGGAGTCTTTTCTTTAAAGCCACTGATGCAAACGTGATTCAGAGAAATGTTCACTGTGTACCCTTATAGTATCGGGGTGAGAACTTCAAATTTCCAGTGCCCGTAACAGGAGAGTTGCTTCGGGGTCTGTTTTCCAAGCTGCGTGTGTTAACTGTTGTGAGAGTAACGCGACGTGAAATGCTATGTTACAGCATCCCAGGATCCGCAGTGTGTGCCTACGACATGCTTGACATTGCCAGTGTTTTCACGGGGAGGTTCAAAGAGCAGAAGTCTCCAGATTCCACTTGGACGCCAGTTCCCGATGAACGAGTGCCCAAGCCCAGGTATGTGTGACTATTTCTGTGGAGATTCTGAACAGCGAGAAACGGGAAGCGTGGTCCTCTGACAGCGAATGTCTTAGAGAACCGCACACCGGCGCCTTCCATGGGGCCCCAGAGAGACAAATGGTGGAACAACAGAAAGACCCAGAAGGCCATTTGCCTTCATCCTATTAACGTAAACTCAGTGTTACCTCTAGCTATATTCAGAACGACGACGCTCGAGTCTTCTACGTAACCCCTACCCTGATGGCTTATCCAGAGTACTCCTAGGACAACAGGAAGCGTCCATTCAGCCCCGCTGGTACACAGCTGAGACAACAGGAGGCCCGGAGAGGCAGAATGTGTCTTGCGCAAGTGCACAGACCCGAGTAGGTTACTTCCGCCATTCCACCCTGCTTCCCCATCCCTTATATAGAGACCCGTGTCCTCACACCCTAATAACATGTGAAATACACATGGTGATCCCTGGATTCCAGAGCAGGCTGGATCAGAGCTGCACCCAGGACTCCGGGGCAAGGGCAGGTAGAGACTAGTGGGCACAGCAGACCATCGTGTTTGCTCTGCTCTACCGGGTTCTAGTCTGTTGTGGATCGAGACGCAGTCCAGACCCCTCCACCGAAATCTAGAGCCCCGGAATCGCTTTCATGGGGAACCTCTTAGTCCTGTGCAACCTCCAGGAAATCTTCGCACTGAGCCAGCTAATTCGTTCTCTCTCAGAAGGACAGAATGAAAGTCCCCCGCCCTGCCCCGGTGCCTGCCCTCCTCATGGAGCACGCGCTGCACACTTCCCTTAGAACATGTGCCATCTAAGCCCTGTAGAAACATCTGAGTGTCCAGCTTCCTCCACTGAATTTGTGGGCTTCTGCAGAAAAGCCCAGTATCTTCCCTTTTTTCGGTTTCTGATACTCTCCTCCAGCCACTAGTTCCCCACACAAAACAGCCAAGTCCATTCAACTGAACTGACTTCGGGAATGGGAAGCACTCACCCCAGGGGGAAACCCTCTGAAATCTGTCTTCATCACCTGGATTATCTGCTGTGTGTACACTCTGTTACTCACAGAGGGAGAGAGGGCAGACCACGTGCAAAAAGGCGCGCTGTGGATCTCGGAGAGATCCTCTACAAGTCGCTGTCTGGGAATGGCAGCTACTTTGCAGATAAGCAGGAAGGGGAGGTAGGCTGGAGGAGGGAGGTTCCAGGGAGTACTTACAGACCTCACTCCCCTTCAGTGTGGAGATGGTGACAATCAGCTATCGCCAGGACACATACTTTGATTTTCAAGCGGTGGCACAGGGTTTCTCCCCATCCTTCCTCGTGCCTCCTTGTGCCTCTGGCTGACATCGGGATGCTTTCACGGGGCTGGCTGGGTTAGCGCCGTAACATGGTGCCTAGATGAGGCCTGATCATGGCAGGGCCATCGGGGTCCAGGGGACTCTCCGGAACCAGCAGCGGGCACAGGCGGGGTGTGGACGGGACTGTGGCCGGTGGTTCCCTGACCTGACTTTACGAGGCCGTCCCCGGACTCCCGAATCCACGGAACTGCTTGTAGAAATGGCTTTGTGCTGTCACTGCTCAGAAACAAAGAAATGACCTTTCGGGAGAGAATCTCCAGTGTAACTGGCTTTTCATATCTGCCCAAATCCACCCAAAAACAGTGCAGGCAAACCCCGCGTGTTCTCGGACCCCCGGGGAAGGAGCGCCGCTTGCAGTGAGTTGGCCACTGTGTGAGCGTCTCTGTCTTCTACATCGTGCGGGAGCCAGCTGCGTTCTCTCCTCCGGTAGAGCCAAAACGCCTCCGGAACGTCCAGCGGGCTTTTAGGACGGGTACCGGAGCCCTTGCCACGTGGGCAAAGCCCACACCTCCACACCCCTGACTGAAGCTCCATCACTGTTTGGGGGGCTGGTGGTGCTTCTGGGGGGAAGCCAGGCGCCAGGAGAGAATCTAAGCCTACTTTATGCGGTGGCATTCTGCAACCATCAGCTTCCCCTTCTCAGCCTACGGCACGTTCTCCCTCGCGCCGGATGCTTAGCGAAGCAGTCCGTTCTAAGAATCTGCCATAAGGCATGAAAAAATAAAAATATAAATGCTCCCTCGTTTCTTTTTAGGCCAGGTTGCTGCGCTGGCTCATCGTCCTTAGAAAAATATGCAACGTCCAATGAGTTTCCCGATGACACCCTGAATTTCATCAAAACGCACCCACTCATGGACGAGGCCGTGCCCTCTATCATCAACAGGCCGTGGTTCCTGAGGACGGTGGTCAGGTGGGTGTCGAGCACGTCACGCCCTCCGTGGGTTGTTCCCTCCGCCATCTCCCGCTCACGGAAGCTGCCAGTAGACCGTGATTTGAGATGCCGCAAGCATCGTCTGTTATCCTCGGCATTGCTTCAGCTAGGCTGGCCAGCTGGGGGCCTTCCGCCAAAACCCCCTCACCACGTCCCCAGGGGGAAGCGTTCTGACAGCTTCAGGCTAACTGGCCCCGGGCCAGCAATTAGAGGACGAAGATCCCTCCTTCCGGGGGAGAGCCTCTGGGGGAACGCAGAGAAGCGGGAAGGAGAAGCACTCCATGGATGTGGATACCTGTTTGGTATGGCTGCAAAACCCGCTCCGGGTTCCACCCAAGTCCTGTCCCCAGCTCGTTAGTGGTCACACAGGCCAGGGATGAACGACACTCGCAAAAGGACGCTGGCGTGAAGGATTCGGAGAGCACCGTGTGTCCTCTGAAGGGGTGGCCAGAAGAGAAGGGACAGTTGAGTAGAAGTCTGTGATAGCGTTAAATACTCCTTCTTGTATTTCCTTAAGAGTTTATCTCCAAGCTATTCCATAGATCTCCCGAGCACCATCCTGTTGGCGGCTGGCCCCAAGCAAAATGTGACTCAACTTTACCACCGTTTTTTAAATGGTGACTTTGTGGGAAGATGTTAAAATACCATAATGGCTCTTGCCAATAAAGTGGAAACTACGGAATAAAATCTGTAGGAGGGCCCGTGTCTTCTGGTCTTTGCCAAGGTGCTTGGCACAAACAGGTATCCACGGGGTGGTGAAAGATGGTGCCCGATAGGACTTCTCGAAGGACTCATGTCCTTCACCGCTGGCTTTAGATGGACCTTGTTTGGCCTGCACGTCCTCATATTTATTTACAGTGCCATCAGCACGCCACCTTCCCATCCTTCCGAACTTTCTCGGCCCCTCTATGTCCACGTGGAAAGCCTTCCAATCCGACAGTTTGCCGACAGGGCTTTGCACCCCAGAGGCCGAAAAACTGGTATCTGTCGCTTGTCTTTTTGGCGATAAATGTTCAGTAAGTTCGGTTAGTATTTCTTCCCCTCTTCCTGGGAGCTCTCACCTCAGCCTTTCCTTGCGGCTCGTGGAAGAGATTGCTGCCGAGCGGTTTCAGATGGCGATGCCTGTCTACTTATTATGTGACTTGGCCTCCACGAACGCAAACCTCCGTCCGCCCCTTGGAGCCATATCCTAATGCTCTGCATGTGCAAATCAAGGACGAGAACAGCTTGAGAACATTATCTAGATGCATGTATTTTTCTTGAGGTTATTGCTAGAAAGCTATGTCACGACTGTTTGAAGTGGAGAAGGGGACCCTTTGATGACAGACCGACAAAGAGCTAAAAGCCATGATCCTGTCATTTCAGATACCGCCTCACCAAGATTGCGGTGGACACTGCTGCCGGCCCATATCAGAATCACACTGTGGTTTTCCTGGGATCAGAGAAGGGAATCATCTTGAAATTCTTGGCCAGGGTGGGAAACCCTGGTTTCCTAAATGACAGCCTCTTCCTGGAGGAGATGAGCGTTTATAACCCTGAAAAGTACGTAGAATCTTTGCTCTTTCTTAGTAATTATTGGTCATGACGAGCCTTTTCATTCCAAGAGTATGTGAGGATAGCATTTTGAGGTGACTTTTCATATTGTTTGCAAAAAATACTTTAATTCGTAAAAAGCCTTACCTTCTCCTTGCCAATCACGTGTGTGTTCACACAGATACACACACAGGGCAGGGGGGAGGGCAACGTGGAGGATCCGTCTCCCCTTCAGGGAGGGCAGACCGAGATAGCACCCTGTGGGCTGGGAGGCGGGGTGGGGAAGAGCACGGACCCCAGAGAGACTCTGACCGGTACCATCCTGCCCTGTCACACCAGGTGCAGCTACGACGGCGTGGAGGACAAGAGGATTATGGGCATGCAGCTGGACAAGGCCAGCAGCTCCCTGTATGTCGCCTTCTCCACCTGCGTGATAAAGCTTCCCCTTGGCCGGTGTGAACGGCACGGCAAGTGTAAAAAGTAGGTATTTGGCCCCGCTGACCGTGGCTAAGTCCACAGCGCTGACTCAGAGAGCAGTGCCGGTAGCTCACGGTCCCGT
>JAPYYJ010004230.1:0-10655 GCA_028533885.1 Nasua narica
GTCTTCTGCTCTCGAAGAGATCCCGGGGTTAGAAATCTTTTTCCTCAGGGTGATTTCATGGGTGTTCAGCGTGTTCTGGTAGATTTCCAGCTCACTTTTGGGGACCGGTTGCTGCAGGATCTCTTACTTCTCCGCCATCTTCCACTATGCCACAATTTGAACCAAGGTTTATCAGGCTTTGAAGTTCCCCTGTTTTTCAAATTGAAGGTAGTGAGCCAGGGTCACAGAGAGCCAAGAAGCTGGCAATTAAAACAGGATTGAAAATCAGATATCCATAGAATAGCTTAGATGCATAGAACACACAGACTCTGGACAAAAAAACAAAAGTAGATAAGACAACAAGTTATATAGCAGCATCCTCCTGTAAGAAAGCAACTAGCAACATTGAAATAAAATCTTATTCACAGACAGTTCTCATTCTTAGGAGTACAGAGACTTTGCTGCTATTTAGAAGACATGGTTATTGGGGGCGCCTGGGTGGCTCAGTCAGTTAAGTGTTTGCCTTCAACTCAGGTCATGATCCCAGGATCCAGGGATTAAGCCCCACATCTGGCTCTCTGCTCAGTGGGAAGCCTGCTTCTCCCACTGTCCTTGCTCGTGTTCCCTCTCTCGCTTTGTCTTTCTCTATGTAAAATAAATAATAAATAAAATCTTTAGAAGACAGAGTTATGCTAGTAGGCTGTCTCCCTTCTTTCAAATCCCCATATGTAAATGGCCAACTATCTTTTCTATGCCTGATGAAAGTAACTTGGGGCTTAGTGTGCTAGAGTATTCCATACTTTATAAGGTAAAATCTGTACTTTCTACTGACAATATGTAAACTGTAGTGATTTTAGGTAAGAAATTTATTAAAATCTATAATTCTAATTTTACTAAAGCGTGTTAGAAGCAACTAAAGCATTGCTGCTTCTTAAGAGGGTTTCTTAGACACATCAGCATTAGAATTAAAATATAGCATTCCCAAAATGGTAGGTGGCAAATACAAAACCAAAAAGAGATGCTAGGGTGTTTTGACGCCATCATGATTAAGAGGGCTTTGATTTTAAATTTTGCTGCTTAATGACATAGAGTCAGAAATTTCAAGCAGAATTTCATCTCCAGCTCCCTACTCATATTGTACACTAGGGAAATTATTTCACCTCTCCAGGACTCACTTTATTCACTTGTAAAATAAATTATTTGCATTGGATAGTCCCTATTAATTGTTTCTTGATTGTGGCTAGGTTGCTCATATTATGGTTAGGTGCAAATGAAGGAGTTTAATTGTAGTAAGATTAAAGTAAAAGTAAGTAGTGACTCTCTATGTCACCTATACATATTCTCCATTAAATAATACCAAGCTCTCATATTAATCACATAAATTTGTAAAGTTTGAATTCAAATTCTACCACTTCCATGAAGCCATTTCTTCTTCAGTTTTTCCATATGCATCCATAGCTTCTTTAAGATATAATTTACATACAGTGTATTCACCCTTTTTCGTGCACAATTCTACAAGTTTGACAAGTGCATACAGTCATGCAGTCACCACCATAATTAATACATATATCAGTTTCATCACCCACACAAATTCCCTAGTGCCCCTCTCCAGTCAACACCACTGCACCTAGAAACTACTGTTCTGTGTTCAGTACTTACAGTAGTTGCATGGATTTGAAAATGCCATGTAAAATGAATTACACGGTATGTAGCCATTTGAGTCTGGCTGCTTTCACTTGGAATAATGCATTTGAAACTCATCTAAATTATAGGATGCATTCATAATTCATTCTTATTTTCTCTGACTTTATCTTTAATTTTTATCAATTTGAATATTATGTGTCCGATGTGAGTTTTTCTGGGTTTTATTGAGTTTGGTATTCCTAGATCTTGGATCTCTGGTTTATAGTGTCTCTTTAGTTTTAGAAAATTTGTTGCCATTATTTCTTCAGATATTTATTCTGCACCCCCTTTTTTTTCTCTTAAGGGAGTCAAATTACATATATCTTATGTGATTTTATATTCTTTCATGGCTCTCGAATGCACTGATCTGTTCCTCCCTAAAGTTTTATTCACTTCAAGTTTTAGTTTTGTATAATTTCTACTGACATATTTTCAAGTTCATTGATTGCATCTTCATCTGTGTCAAGTCTACTGATGGATCTTGAAAAGATTTTTCTCTTCTTTTTTTCCTACTCTTTTTAACTGAGGTATATTGGTGCATACTATTTTATTAGTTTCCGATGTACAATATAATGATTCTATATTTGGTTACACTACAAAATGATCACCACAATACGTCTAGTTTTCCCATGCAAAGTTCTGTAATTTGCAATACAATATTATTGACTGTAGCCACAAATGCTGTGTATTAAATCCTCATGACTTATTTATTTTATTTTAAAGATTTATTTATTTATTTTAGAGAGAAAGCAAACATATGCATGTGAGTGGGGGGAGGGTCAGAGAAGAGGGAGAGAATCCTCAGGCAGATTCCCTGCTGAGTGCAGAGCCTGATATGAGGCTTGATCCCAGGACCCTGAGATCATGACCTGAGCCAAAATCAAGAATTAAATGCTTAACCAACTGAGCCACCCAGGCACCCCATGACTTTAAAAAAAAAAAAAAAGATTTTATTTATTTATTTGACAGAGAGAAGCAGAGAGGCAGGCAAAGACAGAGGGGGAAGCAGGTTCCTCGCCAAGCAGAGAGCCCGATGAGGGGCTCGATCCCAGGACCCCGAGACCATGACCTGAGCTGAAGGCAGAGGCTTTACTCACTGAGCCACCCAGGTGCCCCGACTTACTTATTTTTTAACTGTAAGTTTATACCTCTTGACTCCCTTCTCCCATTTTACCAAACCCCCCAATGACCCTCTCATCTGAAAACCACCAATCTGTTCTCTGAATCTATGAATTTTGTTTGTTTTATTTTTTAGATTTATAAGTGAGATCATGTGGTATTTATGTTTTTCTATTGGACTTATTTTACTTAAAATAATACTTTCAAGATCTATCCATGTTGTTGCAAATGGCAAGAATTCACTTTGATGGCTGAGTAGTATTCCACTATATGTGTGTATTCATATATACTCTATATAAATATAATATGTATATAGTATATATACCATATGCAATATATATATTATATATGTAAATAACATTTCCTTTTTTCATTTATCAGTGGTTCTTAGGTTGTTCCCCTATCTAGGCTATAATGCTGCAATGAACATGAAGCTGTATATATCTTTTTGAATAAGTGTTTTCATTTTCTTCAGATACCCAGAAGTGGAAATGCTGGATCATATGAGTAGTTCTATTTTTGATTTTTTTGACAAACTTCCATACTGTTTTCTATAGTGACCATACCGATTTATATTTCTACCAATAGTACACAAGTGTTCCCTTTTCTCTATATCTTCACCAACACTTGTTATTTTGTCTTTTTGATAATAGCCAATTTTGACAGGTGTCAGATAATATCTCATTGTGGTTTTGATTTTCATTTCCCTGTTGACTAATGATGTTGAGCACTTTTTTATTTGCCTATTGGCCGTCTATATGTCTTTTCAAAAAAATTCTGTTCAGATCATCTATTTTTTAATTGGGTGGTTTGTTTTCATGTTATTAAGTTACATGGTTTTTTTTTTTTTTTACGATTTTATTTATTTATTTATTTGTCAGAGTGAGAGAGAGATCACAAGCAGAAGGAGCAACAGGCAGAGGGAGAATCAGGTTCCCTGTTGAGCAAGAAGCCTGATGTGAGACTCGATTGCAGGACCCTGGAATCATGACCTGAGTTGAAGGCAGACACTTAACTGACTGAGTTACTCAGACATCCCAAGTTGCTTGGGTTTTTTTTAGTAGATTTTGAATATTAACCCCTATTGGATATACAACTTCCAAGTAGCTTTTCCCATTCAGTAGGTTGCCTTTTTGTTTTGTTGACCATTTACTTTGCTGTGTAGAACCTTTAAAATGGTGTAATCACATTTGTTTATATTTTCTTATTGCCTTGTCTTTGGAGTCAGAGCCAAAAAAATATTGCCGAAAGCAATGTCAAGGAACTTACTGTCTATGTTTTCTTCTAGGAGTTTTATGGTTTCTAGTTTTATATTCAAGTATTTAACCCATTTTGACTTAATTTTTGTGTATGGCATAAGACAGTGGTCCAGTTTCATTCTTTTGCATGTGGCTGTCTAGTTTTTCTAATAGCACTTACTGTAAAGAGACTGTCTTTACACATTGTCTATTATTGCCTTCCTTGTTGTAAATTAATTGACCATATATGTATTGGTTTATTTCTGGGCTCTCTGTTTGGTTCCATTAGTTTCTGTTTGGTTCTGTTTTTGTGCCAGTACCATATAGTTTTGAGTACTATAGCTTTGTAGTATAGTTTGAAATCAGGGATTGTGATACTTCTGGCTTTGTTTTTTTCTCAATATTTATCTGGCTTTTCAGGGTCTTTTGTAGTTACATACAAATTTTAGAATTATTTGTTCTCCTTCTATGAAAAATGCCACTGAAATTTTTAATAGGGGTTAAGTTGAATCTGTAGATTGCTTTGGGTATAGGTACATTTTAACAATTAATTTTTCCAATCCATGAGCTTGGAATATTTTTCCATTTGTGTCATCTCAGTTTCTTTCATCATCTTCTTAAAGTTTTCAGTGTACAGGTCTTTCACCTCCTTGGTTACGTTTATTCATAGGTATCTTGTTTTGTTTGATGTAATAGTAAATGGGATTGTTTTCTGAATTTCTCCTCCTGACAGCTTGGTTTTAGTGTACAGAAATGCAATGGATTTCTGTATGTGAATTTATATCCTGTGACTTTACCGAATTCATTTATTAGTTCTAATAGTTTTTTGGTAGAGTCTTTAGGGTTTTCTATGTACAGTATAATGTCATCTGCAAATAATGACAGTTTTACTTCTTCCTTATCAATTTAGATGCCCTTTATTTCTCTTTCTTGTCTGAATGATGTGACTAGGACTTCCAGTATTATGTTGAATTAAAGTGGGGAGAGCGGACATCCTTTTCTTATATCTGATCAAAGATGAAAGCTTTTTTTTTTTCAGCATTGAGTATAATATTAGCTGGAGGTTTGTCATTTATGGCCTTTATCATGTTGAGGTACAATCCCTCTAAACCCAGTTTATTGGGGCACCTGGGTGGCTCAGTGGGTTAAAGCCTCTGCCTTCAGCCCAGGTCATGATCTCAGGGTCCCGGGATCGAGCCCCGCATCAGGGTCTCTGCTCAGCAGGGAGCCTGCTTCCCCCTCTGTCTCTGCCTGCCTCTCTGCCTGCTTATGATCTCTCTCTCTGTCAAATAAATAAATAAAATATTAAAAATAAATAAACCCAGTTTATTGAGAGTTTTTATTATAAATGGGTATTGTATTTTGTCATGCTTTTTCTGCATGCATTGAGATGATCATATGAATTTTATCTTTTATTTTGTCGATGTAGTAGTATATAATTTAATATATGTTTAAAACTTCTTATTTTACTTTCATTGGACCAATGATATCCATATTCCTCTCTTCCATGTTTTTCCCCCACTTTGTATTTCTTTTGTGATTTTTATTTTATGGAAATGAATAGTTTCCATTAAAATACATCTACTTTAATCCCTGGCTTTTTCAATGGAAGAGGGAGAATTGAACTTGGAATTACAGACAACCTTGGGAATGTAATGGAGTTGCCCACATCACATGAGTGTCATCAGTCATGTATGACAGAGGGACATAAGTTGGAAACAATTGCTGTAATCGAAGTATTTTGAGAAAGTTATCCTGTATTCAGCCTTACTGCTAAAGCACAGTAGATGACTAGGCAGATAGGAAAAAAAGAAACCCTTATTGTTCCATGCTTTGGAAGACTTTGGAACGCCAGCACACAGGCGTTCACCCAGCTAGACATGCCAACTTCCTTGATTTCAAACAGAGATAAGCAAATAAAAGTGTTATCTCTCCAGAAACTCTTGTTCTAGGTAATTTCCTTCATTAGTTCTACTCTTACACAGTGCTAAACTCAGTCATTCATAAACGAGAACCAAACATATATATCTCTCCTGATGTTGCCCTTTGTCATGGGAAAGAGAAATACCTGTCCTTGATTAACATTATGTTGCTGAATTTGATCACAAGGCAATCTCATTGTTCACAGACTCTATTGAGCCACAATAAAAGGCTTAATTTTTTTCTTTGGCACCCTGATACATCAATGGATAGAGGTGTAGAGGAAGGAAAAGAAGCTTCTAATGTGAAGCCAAAGAAACAGTGAATGTGAAGGTAAAGAAACAATATTTAAAAAGTGGGGCATTTTCATGCGAAAGAAAAATTCTAGAATTTCCACATACATGTTAGTAAAAGCTTTATAACAATGTGTGAGTACATTTAGGTCAGTGAGGAAACACTTAACGGAGAAAATTAGTGAGGAAGTAATGTTTAATGCACTAAAAGTTGCCCTTCCTGATCTGAAAGTGTTAATGTTAACTTTACAATCTCAAATTATTCCTAAGGAGATTATTTTAAGCAAATGTTCTCTGAAAATGCAATACCATATACTCTCCACCTTCATTTCTTACACAGTTTATGTAGAGTCATTTTAAAACGAACTCCACAAGACAATCAGTTGTTTGGTTACATCGTAATTTTGTGAAAATATATTTGCCTACTAGACATTACATTTTCAGTCTGCTAGAACTATAGATAAAATCCAATTAATGCAAATGGTTCTGTAGTGAATATTCAAGCTAAAGGAGATGTTTAAAGGAGAAACAGAAATGTGACAGGCATAAGCCACTGTCACCCATCAATTGTCTAGATTTCTTTAGTACTTTGACTAGGTTATTTTATTCAGAATTTTATTCAGGTTAGTGACTAGGCTGCTGGAAGGATAGAAACGTATAATAGAGAAGAAAGTTTAATAATAAGTGCAACCTGGTGCGAGGGAAAAATTGCAAAAGAGCTCATTCTCCCCTCCCTGCTCACATTGAGGTCCGCATGGTCAAACAATATTATTTATAGTGTTATGACTATTACATAGGCAAAGAGCAGAGAAAGTACTTACATTATGGGGAATTTACCATGTGCAAGGCACAACCAGATATCATTAACGTATATTGTTAATTGAAAATTTTCTAACAGAGTCTTTCATTTTATAAAATGAAAACATAGCAGCTATAATTGATATTCTCAAAAGCAGAAACATCCTAATGCAGATTAAAAGGAGCTGTCATTAAGACTTTCACGGGTCTGGTGAAACAAATACATCTTAACTGCAATTGTTGCAGTGGGTTTTGTTTTAGATAGATGCTGATCTCCTAGTCACATTTTAATTTGAACATTCCCATACCCCTACCGCCACCCCTCCTACACTCCATGCAGTAAATTGCTTCCCCTACATTCCTGTTTACTGTATTCCTCTGTATTCATATGGATACAATTGCAGTTGTCCAAATCTATTACTTTTTTTTATGTATATGCACCCCAGTGTTGTGACCAAGTGGCCTATAAATATTCATTTTATTAATTATTACATTTCCCATCAGCCTGCGAGATGTCAAGGGTTGAACCAAACTCTGTGTGGAGACAAGGCACTTAGAGCCTACTGAAGGAGAAACATAAAGAATATAAAAAGACATACTAAAGGAAATGAGGACGATCACTTTAGGTATCATGGAAAGAGCAACATCACCTTGACTCAGAGAATTAAAGAAGGTTTCCTGGAGAAGAGAATTATGTGACTATAAACTAGTAGATAAGTCTAACGAGATTGTTAGTGAGATGAGGAAATAGAGAAAATTATTCTGGGCAGAAGGGAAAGCACAACAATGTGCACATCATAAGATAAAAATTTCAATAATTCTAGATTATACTGAAGACTAAATGACAAGAAAGGAAGCCACACATCACTGGATAGGAAGCATATAAGGGAAGTTTCTGTAGAGGTTGTTAAAAGAGCTTGGACTTTATTCTTTATTGATGGGTAGACAGGGAGAGATTTTTTTTTAAGGTAGAGAAAGGTCAGATATCTATAGCTACTGTGCAGCTGTGAAAAGGATGAATTTGAAATGAATAATATTGGAAACCAGGAACCTAACTGGTCTTAATTGTTTTAGTAATCCATGTGAGAAATTGCGGTGGCCTGAAGTAAGGTGATAATGGAGGTGAAGAGACGGGAGGGGACGTGCTTGGTTCTCTACTTCGGCTTCATATAAGAACACCTAAGGATCTTATAAAAATCCTGATGTCTACTGCACCCCCCTCACCCTGCTCCACACCATTTCAATCAAAATTTAAACTGAAGTATCAGTATTCTTAAAAGCTGTGCTGCCAAGGTTGTAAACTCCTGGACTAGAGACACCTTGAGGAGATAAAATTAGCAGATCTTGGTGATGGATTGATAAAGGAAAGGAAAGAGAGACTGGTATTAAGTATAAAACCCAGATTTCTAGTTGGGCAGACTGGGTAGATGCTAGTACTGGATAGTCCAATCTGTTTTTTGTAGCCTAGGTCATGGCCACATATTAAATGAAGATAAAAAGTTAGGAACCCCAAGACAGGAACAGTCCTATGAGATACCTCCAGAGTTCTAGAAACGTGACCTTATTGACCACAGCCCTACCAAAAAACAAACAAAAAACTCTGAACTACCTATGGCCTATCTTGCTAGCTATAAGAGAATCCTTGTTACCAACACCAAATGTCTATTCATCTTTATCTTTACTTTTTTTTTTCATCCTTGAAACAAAGATTTTCAAGTTGTATTCAGTGAAATAAAGGTTGGTGGGCTGTTGAGAGTGGTGTTTGAATAAGGGAGTTTGAGCAGATGGACTGGTGGGCCTCTACTACCCTTCCCTCAGTTAAGCAGAACAGCTTCGTATTATTTATATAGATATTAAGGCGCGGCACAATATTTTATTTTTAAAAAAGGCATGCTAAATTTAGTTTAAAACATCTGTGCCAGTAGATGGTGAGTGGGAACGGATTAATCAGATACAGTAAATGCTATTGATTTTATTGCTTTAAAGTTTAAGGGGATTATTAAAATGATTTTCAAATTGCCAAGGCAGGCTGAGTCACACCCTGGAGACAGCCATATATGTTGCCTAAAATAAGGTTGGCTGATGCTGGAGCAGACAGTTGGTATTTTTTGATTTAGCTTTTAAACTTCCTTTTTGTTCAGTTTTCTGGCTCTCCTCCTGATTGGTAGTTACCTAAGCTGGATACCCTGGTTCTCTAGACTTCAAATCTCGATCTTCCTGGTGGCATCCTATTTCCATGAGAGATAGCCTGATAAATCTCCACATATTCTTTTGAAATATTTAAAATAAGTTTTATTTTTCTTTGGATATATATAGCACAAGGTACAAGAAGATATAAAATCAAATCTCCCCTCAAATTGTTCTTCCAGCAAATGACTTTCCCTCAACAGAAGCCAGTAGATTCTTAGGTCCATCTTCAAAGACATTCATTGCATAAAGACAAGTGTTCATGTGTGAACATGAGCATTTCCCATGTTGGGGAAAAAAAAAAAAAAATATTTTTTTTTTCTTTTTAACAAATAACATACTCTTCTATACTTTGCTTTTCTCACTTAGCATATATTCTGAGGATCATTCTATATGCATATATGATGATCTTTGTTTTTTAAAGCAAATTCTTCTATTATGTAGATATATAGTAGCTGAGTTAATCAGAGGTAGTATTTAGTGTTTTTTTATATTGTGCTATTACAAATAATGTTGCAGTGAATATATGCATATACTTATATAAGCATGCAATGGAACAAATTCCTGGAAGTGGAATTGCTACTTCTGCATCAAATTTCCATAGATATTGCCAAATAATTTCCATAAATATAGCACCATTTTACAGTCCCAGAAAAATATAAAAGTGTCTATTTTCCCTACCCCCATCGACACAATGTATTTGTAAACATTTTCATCTTTGCTAATTTGAAAAACTTACCTTATAATTTTAAATTGTATTTATCATATTATGAATAAGTTTGAGCATATTTTCACATGTTTAGGGACTGTTTGTATTTGCATTTCTTGAACTTGTCTAAATCTTTTGCCCATTTTAACTTAAATTGCTGTTATTTGTTCTTATTGCTTTATAAAAACCTTTAACTATTAAGAAAATCAATTTCCTTTTGGAAACGAATTGGAAATTTTTTTCTTTTTTTTGTAGTTTTTCTATATAAGATAGTTTTAAAATTATATAGTCAAAATCATGATTTTTTCTTTTGTGATCTCTTTTATTCCATAATTAAAAAGAACTTTCCCATTCCAACATAAAATTTTTCCAGAGTTTCTTCTTTTATTTTATTTTTCACATTTAATTTCTTAACATACCTGGAATTTATTTTTGTATAAATTGGTAAGAAAGGATACGTCTACATGACCCCAGGGCCGTGGATCTAGCCTTGAGTTGGGCTCCTTGCTCAGAAGCAGGGAGTCTGCTTCTCCCTTTGCCTCTGTCTGCCACTCTGCCTGCTTGTGCTCTATCAAATAAATAAATAGGTATCGTATGGTTTTGGGTGCAATTGTAAATGGAATAGACTCCTTAATTTCTCTTTCTTCTGTTTTGCTGTTTGCGTATAGGAATGCAACTGATTTCTGTGCATTAATTTTATATCCTGAGACTTGACTGAATTCCTGTATG
>JAPYYJ010004231.1:0-10654 GCA_028533885.1 Nasua narica
GGGACTAGAAGAGATTATGCAGAGTGAAGTAAGTCAAGCGGAGAAAGTCAATTATCTTATGGTCTCACTTACATGTGGAGTATAAAGAAAATCATGGAGGGCATTGTGAGAAGGAAGGGAAGGATGAATGGGGCGAAATCGGAGGGGGCGATGAACCAGGAGAGAATGTGGACTCTGAGTAACAAACTGAGGGTTTTGGAGGGGAGGAGTTTGGGGGGTGGGCGAGCCTGGTGGTGGGTATTGAGAAGGGCACATATCGCATAGAGCACTGTGTGGTGCATGAACAATCAACCTTGTAACACTGAAAAATTAAAATAAACATATTTAGTGAAAAAAAAAAGAATTAATCTATTCTTCTGAAGCTGTTCCAAAAAAATAGAAATGGAAGGAAAACTCCCAAACACATTCTATGAGGTCAGCATTACCTTGATCCCAAAACCAAAGACCTGACCAAAAAGGAGAATTACAGACCAATATCCCTGATGAACATGGATGCAAAAATTCTCACCAAGATCCTAGCCAATAGGATCCAAAAGTACATTAAAAGGATTATTCACCGTGACCAAGAGGGATTTATTCATGGGCTGCAAGGGTGGTTCAACATCTGCAAATTCATCAAAATGACACACCACATTAATAAAAGAAAGGACAAGAATCACATGATCTGCTCAACAGAAAAAGCATTTTCAAAATACAGCATCCATTCTTGATTAATACTCTCCACAGTGTAGGAATAGAAGAAACATACTTCAATATCATAAAAGCCATATATGAAAAACCCATCATGAACATCATCCTCAACAGGGAAAAAGTGAGAGCATTTCTCCTATGGTCAGGAACATGGCAGGGATGTCCACTATCACCACTGCTGTTCAACATAGTACAAGAAGTCCTACCCTCAGCAATCAGACAAAAGAAATAAAAAGCAAACAAACTGGCAAAGAGGTCAAGCTTTCACCTCCTCATAGATGACATGATATCCTATGTTGAAAACTCAAAAGACTGCACCCAAAAGTTGCTAGAATTCATACAGCAATTCAGCAAAGCGGCAGGATATAAAATCAATACACAAGTCAGCTGCATTTCTATACACAAACATGAGACAGAAGAAAGTGAAATTCAGGAATTGATCCAATTTACAATTACACCAAAAACTGTACGATACGTAGGAATAAAGCTAATGAAAGAGATAAAGGATCTTACCCTGAAAGCTGTAGAAGTCTTATGAAAGAAACTGAGGAAGACACAAAGAAAAGGAAAAACACTTCATGCTCATGGAACAGAAGAACAAATACTATTAAAATGTCTTTGCTATACAAAGCAATCTACACATTCAATTTAATACCTATCAAAATACCATCATTTTTCACAGAGCTGGAATAAATAACCCTAAAATTTATATGGAACCAGAAAGACCCTGAATAGTCAAAAGAATGTTGAAAAAGAAAACCAAAGCTGGTGGCATCACAATTCCAGACTTCAAGCTATATTACAAAGTTGTAATCATCAAGACAGTATGGTACTGGCACAAAAACAGATGTACAGACCAAAGGAACAGAATAGAGACCCCAGAAATGGGCCCTGAACTCTATGGCCAATTTATCTTCAACATATCAATAAAGAATATCCACTGGATAAAACACAGTCTCTTCAACAAATGGTGTTGGAAAAATTGGACAGCCACATGCAGAAGAATGAAACTGGACCACTTCCTAACACCATACCCAAAAATAGACTCAAATTGGAGGATGAAAGACCTAAATGTGAGACAGGAATCCATCAAAATCCTAGAGGAGAACACAGGCAGCAACCTCTTTGACCTCAGCCACAGCAACTGTTTGCTAGACACATCTCCAAAAAAACAAAAATTAACTATTAGGACTTTATCAAGAGAAAAAGCTTTTGCATCACAAAGGAAACAGTCAACAAAACCAAAAGACAACCAACAGAATGCTAGAAGATATTTGCAAATGACATATCAGATAAAGGGTTAGTCTCCAAAATCTATAAAGAACTTATCGACTCAACATCCAAAGAACAAATAATCCTTGGGGTGCCTGGGTAGCTCAGTGGGTTAAAGCCTCTGCCTTCGGCTCAGGTCAGGATCTCAGGGTCCTGGGATCCAGCCCTACATCAGGCTCCCTGCTTAGCAGGGAGCCTGCTTCCCCCTCTCTCTCTGCCTGCCTCTCTCCCTACTCGTGAGCCCTCTTTTCTCTGTCAAATAAATAAAATCTTTAAAAAAAAAAAAAAAGAACAAATAATCCAGTCAAGAAATGGGCAGAAGACATGAACAGATGCTTCTCTAAAGAAGACTTGCAAATGGCCAACAGACACACACACACAAAATGCTCCCGATCACTCAGCATCAGGGAAATACAAATCAAAACCACAGTGAGATACCATCTTACAACCATCAGAATGGCTAAAATTAACAAGTCAGCTAACAACAGATGTTGGCGAGAATGCAAAGAAAGGGAGGGGAACCTTTTACAATCTTGGTGAGAATTCAAGCTGGTGCCGCCATTCTGAAAAACAGTATGGAGATTCCTCAAAAAGATAAAAATAGACCTACCCTATGACCCAGCAATGGCACTACTAGATATTTACCCACAGGATACAAACACAGTTATTTGAAGGGATACCTGTACCCCAATATTTATAGCAGCAATGTCCACGATAGCCAAACTACAGAAAGAGCCTAAATGTCCAACAGATGAATAAAGAAGGTGTCATGTATGTGTGTGTGTATATATATGTATATGTGTGTGTGTATATATATGTGTGTATATATATATATATGTATATACACATATACATACAGTGGAATATTACTCAGCCATCAAAACAATGAAATCTTAACTATTTGCAATGATGTGGATGGAATTAGAGGTTATCATGCTACATTAAATAAGTCAATCAGAGAAAGACAATTATTATACGAATTCACTCATATATGGAATTAAGAAACAAAACAAAGGATCATAGGGGAAAGGAGGGAAAAATAAAGCAAGATGAAATCAATGAAGGAGACAAACCATAGACTCTTAACTACAGGAACCAAACTAAGAGTTGCTGGAGGGGGGTGTGGGATGAGGTAGCTGGTTGATGGGAATTAAGGAGGGCAGTTGATGGAATCAGCATGGGGTGTTATATGCAACTGATAAATCACTAAATCCTACCTCTGAAACTAATAATACATTATATGTTAATTAATTGAATTTAAATAAAATTAAATTAAAGTTAAAAAGATAGACCATTCACCTTTAATGTAGGAACTGATGTTTTTGCATTTACTTCTAACATCTTATAATTTGGTTTTGATCTGTCTCATGTGTTTTATGTTTCTTTTTTTTTTTTCCTTTCTTGGCTTCTTTTGCATTAATCACTTAGTTGAATATTCTCTTACTCTCCTTTGTGGTTTTCTTGAATTTATAAAATACATCCTTGACTTACAATGTCTAATACAAGTCAGTATTTTGTAACTTAAAAGAAATTTATAAAATACATCCTTGACTTCTCTGTAGTACTTCTTTTAGTGTAATTCTACAAATTCCAAGTTCTCTGAATTTTTATCTGGAATTCACTTTCTTGCTTGATATAGAATTCTATTTTGTCAATTATTTTCTTTCAGCATCTGACAGATGTCATTCCACTGTCATCTGGCTTCCATCAGCTATCAACTTACTCTTACTCCTTTGAAAGTATAGTTACCTTTGGACAACATGAGTTTAAACTGTATGGGTCTGCTTATATATGGAATTCTTTCAATATAGTACTATCTATATCTGTTCTTATGATTTTCTTAATAAACATTTTTTCTCTAGCTTCCTTTAAGAATATGGTATATAATACATAAAGCATACAAAATATGTGTTGACAATGTTGTCAGTAAGGCTTGTAATCAACAATAAGCTATTAGTAGTTAAGTTTTGGGGGAAACAAAGGTTATACAGGGATTTTCAAGGATTGTTCAGGGTCATCTGTAGTCTGTTTTGTTTTGTTTTGTTTTTTGCTCTACATGTAAAGATTTCCTCTTTCTCTGATTTGTAGTATTTTTATTATATTACATCTAAATGAGATTTGTTTTCTATTTTTCCTGCTTGGAGTTCACAGTGCTTCTTAAATATGAGACTGATTTTTCAACAGTTTGGGGAAATTCCTAGGGATTATCTCTTCAAACATTACTTTTATAGCATTCACTCTACTCCTTCACAGACTCAATTTACAGGTGTGCTTCTTCTGTGCTTTTCCACATTTTCCTATTTCTTTCTCTCCACTTAAATAGTCTGGATATTTGCTACTGCACTTAGAATTATTCAATCCCAACTCTCCTAAATTTTAAATCTTATCTTGATGTGTGCAAATACACCAGATGTTTTAAAATTTTCATTTATTGTCCTGGATTCCTCTCTTCCAGAGCCCTGTACCAATAAAAAAAAATCTGGATAGGTTGCTCCCTAGACCTGGTACATAGTTATCATACTGGGACCACCACCATACAGTATTACCTTTGCCTCTCTTCTGGGCTGGCATCCTCCAGTAATGATTGGGTACATGGAGGCAAAAAAAAAAAAAAATTCTGAGATCTTGCATGAATGAAAATACCTTCACCCAGCTTTCACATTTAATGGATAATTTGGCTGACCACAGAATTTTAGATTAGAAAAATTTTCCTTCACAATTCTGAAAACACTTCCCAATTTTCTTGTGGCTTCTAGGAACAATTTAGCAGAAGCAGATGCCATTCTGATTCTTGGTCATCTGACTATAAAAAGACTATGTTCTCTAATTTTAAGCCTCTCATCACCTGTAGTATTCATAAATTTCCTAACATGTTTTGGTGTCATTCTATTTTCATCCACTGAAGTGGGCACTTAATGGGTCCTTTTGGTCTAGAAACTTATATCCTCTGTTAAAGGATATTTCCTTTAATTATCTAATTCCACGATTTCCTCCTTCCTCTTTCTAAAATTCATGTTATTCAAATACTGGATAATCCCATTATCATAGATAGCAAACCCAAAACCTAGCATCTTTTTTAAATTTATTTTTTATTTTTATTTTTCAATTAACATATAATGTATTATTTATTTCAGGGACACAGGTCTGTTATTCATTAGTCTTACACAATTCACAGCACTCACCATAGTATATACCCTCCCCTATGTCCATCCCCCAGCTACCCCATTCCTCCCACCCCTCTTCCCTCCAGCAACCCTGTTTGTTTCCTAAGATTAAGAGTCTCTTATAGTTTGTCTCCCTCTCTAGTTTCATCTATGATCCTCTGTCTTGTTTCCCAAATTCCTCATATCAGTGAGATCATATGATAAGTGTCTTTCTCTGATTGACTTATTTCACTTGGCATAATACCTCTAATTCCATCCACGTTGCTGCAAATGGCAAGATTTCAGGTTTTTGGTGGCTGCATAGTATTCTATTGTATATAACCACATCTTCTTTATTCATTCATCTGTGGATGGACATCTAGGTTCTTTTCATAGTTTGGCTATTGTGGACAACGCTGCTATAAACATTTGGGTGCACGTACCCCTTCGGAAACACTAACCATGTTATTTCCATGCAATTCTTTGAGTCAGAAATCCGACGAGTGCTCAGTGGAGAGAGGCCTCACCTCCATATGATATCAGCTAGAGTGGCTCACCTAAGGCCAGACTGTTCATGATGCCATCACTACATGCTTAAAGTCTTGGTACCAGTTGTTGGCTGAGATAGCTAGGTTCTCTTTCTTGTGGCCTCCTTCTCCTCACATAGTCCCTTAGTATTCAATGGCCTATGCTGGACTTCTTCACATGGTAGCTGGCTTCCAACAAGGAGAAAATGGAAGCTGCAAGGTCTCATACAGGTTAGGCTGGGAATTTACCAATCACTCTTGTCACATTCTACTGATCATATCAAATCACAGGGCAAACCAAAGATTCAAGAGGTGGAAAAACAGACTCCACCACTTGACAATGGAAGTGGCATGCATGATGCACAGGAATGGGAGAAGTTGTTGACACCCATCTTTGCATACACTCTACCATCATTCATGATCTGGCTTCAGATTGCCCAAGTCTCCTAATAACAGCAGACACTCATCCAATCACAGTATCAGCCTCATGACATCTCATGTTCAATATCTCATGATCTATACTGGATCTGGATGTGTTCCTCAGGTGTGGATTCTCTTGATCTGCAAACCTGGCAGCTCAATGGGAGAAGAAGGCTTGAAGTAGAAACAAGGATGAGGCATCTCAACATTATCTTTACAGTCTTCCACTTAACCTATTTATTATCAATCATTACTCCCAACTTTCCAATGTGCCTGGTATCCTTCAGGGAAGACATCATCTCTTTTACCAGCCATACAGAATAAACCTTCAATATTCTGCTAGGGTGAGGGAGATAACGTCATCCTACTATTCAGAATTGAGAGCAAGTGGGGAGAATTTGGGATGACAAACATATAATTCCTGCCTTTATCCTCACTTCCAGAGACAACTGCTTCCAATTTTTTATCCTCTGAGGAGTTCTGTGGAATAAACTGGACTGCTTTACAGTTTTGCCAACTCTCTGAGTTTAGAACTCAGCTAGCTCACTCAAATGTCACCACTGGTCTACTTTCCAACTTACAAAAATTTGTCTCTAACTCTTATCTCTTTTTCCTTAAGTCCTATTTTTCAATACTTTTGGATCATTTTAGTTGAGTTTAGGAAAGAAAGTAAATGTATGTGTTCCAACTATAATGATAAAAAAGTCATTTTTATAGGCTACCATTACAAACTTCAATACTAGAGCCAGTGCTATTATAAATTATTTAAGATATAAAACATAATTCACATTCATAAAAGTGTATCAAAACCCCAAAACTGGAGACCAAAGTAGCCAAAAACAAAATTTCCTGATATATGAACATGGATACTTTTTTTTTTTTTTTTGAACATGGATACTTTTAAGCCTAGTCGTAATCAAGACCTATCATTTCATCCCAATCAAATGAGTCACACTCATAAATAATCTGAGCATAATGCTTTAAACAAAACCATGGTATACTTTAATACCATGATTCCTTTAAGGTATTTTTTTGCAATTATGATTTAATACATTTTTCTCAGACTCTTTCACAATACAAAAACTAAACATTCTCTTACCTTCTCCTAGGAGAAAGAACTCATGACTACTCTCAATTTTATACTTCTACTAGTCTTTATAGAGAAACCAAGGGCAATATATTGGGTAAGACTAAGGAGTATTATTTGAAATAAGCAAACACGACTTACTGAGACCAAAATGGAAAAAAGAATATCTGTAATGTAAAAGTGGCAATACATTTATTATGTCCAATAAAACATTTCTTTCTGAGCCAAGAAGCTCCAAAGGGCTCTTTCATCAAAGAAAAAGAAAGCAGTACTCTCAGTGTGCTCCTTAACTCATAGCACAAATTCACTGTAATAATTCTAAAATCGTATAATTCTATAGAAGTATAAAAAATTCACTCGGGGGATGGGGGCAGCCCCCAGCGCAAGTGTGGCCCTTGGGGTCCAACAGCCTCCCGCCTGTGGTGAAGAGCCATGGGCTGTAGTGACAGATGGAGTGGGAGGGCCTGACAGAGCCCTCAGAGCCCTCATGGACACAGCGAATTTTCCTCACCAAGGGGCCCAGCTCAACGTGTCCACTGCCCTGGTCCTCTGATTCACGAACCTGGAGCAAAAGCATGCCTGGAGACTGCCCACTGGCTCTTCTCTCTCTCCTCCCCTCAGCCTCTCTGCACTACTCTGGCCTGAAGGCAGCCGAGCCAAGGCCCCAAGAGCAATGGTTTGATCCCACTCCAAATGATGAATTCATCTTAGTTTTGGAATGGGCTTTCCTTATGGTTTGTACTTCAAGATTAAGGACACTTAAAAGAGAGAAACTGCATTGCTCACTTACTGACAGCTTGGCAGCATAATTTTTAGGAATCAAGAATGAACATTGGGTTATTTCCTAAGATTAAGCCTTTAAAGTCCAGTTGGATGCTGCCTAGCCATGTGCACCTTGAACATAAAAAATGATCTTCCATCAAGGAAATCTCCCTCTTCAACCAAGTCAACTGAAGTGGTTGGAAGAAGAATGGACACCCTATCTGACCAAACTCAGCCAAATTAAATGAGTCTTTTTGAGCAAAGGGTAAGGCTGTTACAAGCATGGCCTAATTACTTTCTGCTTGCACCACCACTGAGTAGCCCCCTCCAGGACTGCCACGTATATGTAGGTGGTGCCCTATACAAGGGCATCTGGCTAAGATCGCGAATGAAAGCTGAAATTCTGCCAGGCTCCACTCACCAAGCCAAGTTTATTGGTGTATGGCTGTGCCTACTCAGATGACATGGCTCCTTTTTCTAAACTGTACCAAGGCACCCTGTATGGGCTAGATGCAGTTCTGATCATCCTACTACCATATCCCTCTCCTACCCAGAATTATATTCCTTACCTCAGATGGACTGATGATGCTCACGAACAGATTAGGCTTATTGTAAAAGATGAAATATTTGACACAAAATGAAATTAATTCCAGAAGTAAACTCAAAATATTACTACAGATATGAATTATGTTTGTATTTTATACATATAAATATACAGTTACGTGGATACATATTTCTATGTATCAGAAATTAGCACAACCTAAACTTAGTAAATGTGTAAAATAAAAAAATTCACTCTGGATTTCTATATAAAAATACTTCATGAAGGAAAATACATTTTTTTTACATTAGACAATCAGTTTTGGCTTTTTATATTCTAAGTTCAGACAATTTTGAGTTAAAAGAGAGAAGATAATGTCTATGTTCCAAAAGAGATTCTGGTTAGATTTGATATGTTCTCAATTTCATTACTTCTCTTTTTGATTAATAAGAATCCCATTCCCTAGTGAGCCTGCCCACTAGGGTACCCATCATGGTTGCTCCCTCATGGTACCCATCCTCCCCATTGTATCAACAAATCTATCTTCCCAAATCAAGGCTGATACTATCCAATCTCTTCTTAAAATTCCTTCCTATGACCTCTGCTTCTCCATTGTATACTCTAGATTTTATATAATAAAGTACAAATACCATTGTTGTCAAACTCCATGAAGGAAATTCTTATGGGATAAACAGGCCCTCGGAATAACAGTCCTATTTATTTGTGCCCCATAATTATTTTCATGGTATAGAAAATAAATGTTTAAGCAAAGATAAACTGAGTATGATTTTAGTACCAAAATAATATTCAAATATTAATGAAATGAAGTGGTGACATGCTATTTAAAAGTGTACACTGCCTAGAAAATGAATTAGTAGTCTAAGTCAAAAGAGTTATAAAAGATTTTATAGGCAGGAGGAGCAAGATGGCAGAGAAGTAGGAGGTTGAGATAGAGTCGGATCCCAGAAGTTCATCTAGGTAGTTATTAAATCATTCTAAAATCCAGCATACTCAACAGGAGAGAGAAGAGAGGAAGAAGAGCAATTCTAGGAGCAGCAAACCGACCACTTTCCGAAAGGTAGGACGTTTGGAAAAGTGATTCCAAAGCGATGGGAAGAGAGACCACGGGGGGAGGGGCCGGCTCCCTGCAGCCGCAGAGCACAAAATCGGAACTTTTAGAGTCTGCTCCGCTGAGGGACATCCCTCCAGAGGCTAAGCCGGAGGTTCAGCCCTCTCAAAAACAAAGTGTTTTCAGGACCCGCGAGGTTACAAAGACAGCAGGGGTGTCTGAGTGTGGCAGAGCTCCCAGATATCGGGGCGGAGAAGCCGGGGCAGAGAAAGAGCCGCGCGATGCGCTTTCAACTGGGGCTTACCCTAGACTGTGGCCGCGGCCCTTCCAGCGGGGACCACATAAGGCATTCTGGAGACACCCCCTCCTTCCTCCTCGGGGAGGAGCAGCGCGGGAGTGCGCAGCAGGAATCTGCTGGGTTTGGAGACTCCAGACGGGGCCACGCGCCAGAGATAGAGGCGCGCCGCCACTGGTGGCTGAGCTCCAAGCTTGTGCAGACCTGGGAGATGGGAGTGATTGACTGCTGTCCTCTGAGGGCGCACTGAGGAGCAAGGACTCCAGCACTCAGCTCCTCCAGCCAGAGACTGGGAGCCACCATTTGCATTCCCGGCCTCCAGGACGGTACTGAAAGCCCTAAGGGAACAAAGACTCCCGAGAGTGAACCTGAGACAATTGCTTGGCCCGTCCATGGGCAAGGGAGGGGCAATTCCGCCTCAGGCAAAGACATCTGAGAACCAAGTTGTAAAGGCCTCTCCCCAGAAGATCAGTGAGAATATCCAGCCACGCCCACGTTCATCAATCAGTGAGAACTGTAGAACTCCAGAGTACTTTTCTCTCTCACTCATCTATTCTTAGCTCGATAAAATGACAAGGTGGAAAAACTCACCACAACAAAAAGAACAAGAGACAGTACCAATGGCTAGAGACTTAGTTAATACAGACATCAGTAATCTGTCGGAAATAGAGTTCAAAATGACAGTTATCAAGGTGCTAACCGGGCTCGAAAAAAGCATGGAAGAGATCAAAGAATCCCTTTCGGGAGAAATAAAATCCCTTTCGGGAGAAATAAAAGAAATAAAATCTAACCAAGATGAAATCAAAAAAGCTATTAATGAAGTTCAAACAAAAATGGAGTCTCTTAAT
>JAPYYJ010004232.1:0-10652 GCA_028533885.1 Nasua narica
GGAACCTCTGTTCCATTTTCCATGGTAGCTACACCAGTTTACATTCCCACCAATAGTGCATGAGGGTTCCTTTTTCTGCACATCCTCACCAACACTCATTGCTTCTTGTGTTTTTTATTTTAGCCATTCTGACAGATGTGAGGTGATATCTTATTACAGTTTTGATTTGTATTCCCCTGATGATGAGTGATGTTGAGCATTTTTTCATGTGTCTGCTGGCTATCTGTTTATCTTCTTTAGAGAAATATCTGTTCATGTCTTCTGCCCATTTTTAATTGGATTGTTTGTTTCTTGGGGGTGTTGAGTTATACATAGGTTATTACGTTGTATGTGAATAAAGATAGTTTTACTTTTTCCTTTCTAATGTGGATAGCATTTATTTCTTGTCCTTGTTTCATTGCAAAAACTAGAATCTCCCATCCAATTTTGAATAGCTGTGGTAGGATCAGATACTTTCTGATCTTAAGGGGAAAGTATCCAATTTTTTATTTTTATGTATGATTCTAGCTGTAGGTTATTCGTAGGTGCCTGTTAACAGATTGACATTGAGATCCTTCTCTTACATTCCTAGTTTGCTGAGAGTTTTTAAACTGAGAATAGATGTTGGATTTTGTTAAATGTTTTTCTGTGTCTATTCAGATGATAATGTTTTATTTCCTTACTGTTGTAACAAATTACGTTGATTCATTTTTTAATGTTAAATCGATCTTACATTTCTGGAATGAATACCACTTGGTCACGGTATATCAGTTGTATACACTGTTGGATTTGAATATCAAAAGCTTTATGGGATGCCTGGGTGGCTCAGTCAGTTAAGCGTCTGCCTTCAGCTCAGGTCATGATCCCAGGGTCCTGGGATTGAGTTCTGCATCAGGGTCCTTGCTCATCGGAGAGCCTGCCTCTCCCTCTGCCTGCTGCTCCCCTTGTTTATGCTCTCTCGCTCTCTCTCTGACAAATATATAAATAAAAACTTAAAAAAAAAACTTTTATGAGTATTGGTTGTTGGTATGTTGTGTTTTTATTTTTATTCAATTCAAGATAGTTTTCAATTTTCCTTTTTTTTTTCCCTCTGACCCATTGGCTATATAGAATTGTGTTATTTAGATTACAAATAATTAGGAATATTAAAATATTTTTTATTGATGTCTAATTTAATTGTGTTTTCCTTTATGACCTAGAGTTCAATTTGCCATATAAAATGCAGGATGTCTGGTCAACTTGAATTTTAAATAAACATTGAATAATTATATAGTATATGTTTCAAGTATAACATGGAACATAGTTATACTAAAAACATTATTTGAGGACTGCCTGAATGATGCAGTTGGTTAAGCATCCGACTCTTGGTTTAGGCTCAAGTCAGGATCTCGGGGTCCTGAGGCTTCTTGGGATTCCCTCTCTCTCTACCTCTTCTGCTTGTGCTCTCTCTTTCTCTAAAAATAAATAAATAAATCTTTAAAAAATAAAAACATTATTTGATAAAGCAAATGAAAAGACAGACCACAGACTGAGAGAAAATATTTGCAAAAGACACATCTGATGGAGAACTGTTATCTAAAATATACAAAAAATTCCGGGGCACCTGGGAGGCTCAGTCATTAAGCGTCTGCCTTCGGCTCAGGTCATAACCCCAGGGTCCTGGGATAGAGCCCCGTCCTGGGCTCCCTCCTTGGCGGGAGGCCTGCTTCTCCCTCTTCGACTCCCCCTGCTTGTGTTCCCTCTTGTGTTTCCTCTCTGTCAAACAAATAAAATCTTTAAAAATAAATAAATAAAATAAAATATACAAAAAATTCTTAAAACTCAATAGTAAGGAAAAAGTCATAAAATCAATTAAAAAAGGCTGAAGACTTAACAGACACTTCACCAAAGAAAATATACAGATGCCAAATAAGCATATGAAGAAATATTCCACATCCTATGTCATTATAAATTAAGACAACAGTGACGTACCAATACGTATCCATTAGAATGTTCAAAATTCAGAACTATCACAACACCAAATGCTGGTGAGGATGTGGGGGCAGCAGAAACACATTCACTATTGCTGAGAATACAAAATGGTCCAGACACTATGAGAGACAGTTCAGTGGTTTGTTATACAACTATACATATTTTTTTTATTTTTAGTAAATTTTTAGAGTTGGGCAAGCATCATCACAATCTAATTTTCAAGAACTATACTTATCATACAATCTAAAAATCATACTCCTTGGTAGTTACCTGTAGGAGTTAAAAATTTATGTCTTCACAAAAGCCTGTACAAGGATTTTTATAGCAGTTTTATTCATCATTGCCGAACTTGGAAGCAACCAAGATGTCCTCCAGTAGGTGATAAATAAAGTAAATAAAGTAAATTAGTATTGCATCCAAATAATGGAACATTATTCAAAGCTAAGAAGAAATGGAATATCAAGCCATGAAAAGACATAGAGGAAACTTAGATGCATATTGCTAAATAAGAGAATCTAATCTGAAAAGCCTATATACTATATGATTCCAACTATGGAATCAACTATATGATTCCATGATATTCTAGAAAAGGCAAAATTATGGAGATAGTAAAAAGACTGGTGGTTCCGAAGGATTAGTGGTGAGGAAGAGATAAATAAGTGAAACACAGAATTTTTAAGGCAGTGAATATATTCTGAATGATATTATCATGGTGGATACATGTCATTATACATTTATCTAAACCCATAGAATGCAGGACACCTAGAGTGAACAGTAATGTAAATCATGTACTTGGGGTGATATGATGTATACATGTAGGTTCAGGAATTGAAAAAATGTACCACTCTGGTGGCAGATGTTGATAATAGAAGAGGCGGTGCATGTGTAGGTGCAGGGAACATATGGGATATCTCTGTACCTTTCTTTCAGTTTTGCTGTGAACCTAAAACTTCTTTAAAAAAATAAAGTCTTTAATAAAAAATAAGTATCATTTGATGTTTATCTGAAATTCAAATATAAGTATGTGTCCCTCTTTTGCTGCTGTTAAACTGGCAACTACCTACATATAGTTTATCTTGGTAAATGTTCTGTGTATATTTGAAAAAAAAAAAAACACAAAAAACCCACAACATATTCTGTTGTTGTTGAATGTAGTGTTCTCTAAAAATTAATCAAGTTAAGTTTGGGTGATAGTGTTTTTCAGTATACCATATCCTTGCTGATTTTCTGCCTGCTTGTTCTATTAACAAAAGAGAAGTATTGAAATCTCTTATTACATTTGTGAATTTGTGTATTTCTCCTTGAAGTTGTACCAGTTTTTGCTTTGAGTATTTGAAGCTCGGTTATAAGTACAAAAGTCTTTAAAATTGTTTGTTGGTTCTTCTTGATGAATTGAACCCTTTGTCAGTATGAAATGAGATTCTTTATTCTGAGTGATATTCTTTGTTCTGAAATCCACTTTGATAGTATTAATATGACCTTGCCAGCTTTCTTTTGATGAGTTTTGGCATGGCATATTTTTTCTTTACTCTTTTACTTTTATCCTATTTGAATCTTCATGTTTAAATTGAGTTTCCTATAGCTTATAATTGGGTTTTATCTGTTTATCTCCAATATGCCTATTTCTTCCTTTTGATGGGGGGGTGTCTATTTACATTTGACATGATTATTAGTATGATTAGGTATAAATCTGTAACTGTGATACTTGTTTCTGTTTATCTCATCTGTTCTTCATTGTTGATTTCTTTAAATTTTCTTACCATATTTAGTATAGTTTATGATTCATTTTAATCTCTGGAGGTTTATTACTTAGAACTTCTTTTGGTTACTATAGTGATTATTTTAATAATTTACATCTTTATCACCATCTACCTGCAAATGAGTTAAGTAGCATACTTTTATGATTTCCCTCCCTCATAGATATTTACCTTTATATACACTATAAACTCCATGCCATATTGTTATTATGTTTGTTTAACTTAAACCCTTAAGCCCTCTCAAGGTAGTCACTATGTCTCCTGTGCTTCCTATTCAATATCCTTTGCCTAGTATACAGGTCTATATGAAATAACTACCTAATGAATATTTTAAGCATGAAAGAATAAAAAAGAATGAAAACACTGTATTTTTAATTAATATTGTTTTTGTATTCTTTCTCATAATCTACTCCGAAGAGTTTCATGGACATATTTTTTTTAACCTATAGAATGCAGGTTCTAAAGAACTATTTTGGGGCGCCTGGGTGGCTCAATGGGTTAAAGCCTCTGCCTTCGGCTCAGGTCATGATCTCAGGGTCCTGGGATCAAGCCCCCTTAGAGCTCTCTGCTCTGCAGGGAGCCTGCTTCCCACCCCCCCCACCCCCACCCCCCGCTTGCCTCTCTGTCTACTTGTGATCTCTGTCAAATAAATAAATAAAATCTTAAAAAAATAACTATTTTAATATCCTCGTTTAAGTCATTTATGTCAGTTCTGGAACCATTTTGATTGACTGATTTTCCTCCTCATTATGGTTTATATTTTCCTGCTTCTTTACATATCTGGAAAACTTTACCTTGTTTAATGCCACATGGTTTTGTATTCCTGTATAAGGGGACCTTTAAATGCACTGGAGTTACAGGTACCAATCCCCTGCACAGCCAAAAATCTGTGTATAACTTTTAGCTCCTCCAAAACTTAACTACTAATAGCTTACTGTTGACCAAAAGTCTTACCAATAATATAAATAGCCAAATAACATGTTTTTGTACATTATATACTGTATTCCTAGAATAAACTAAACTAGAGAAAAGAAAATGTTAAGAAAATCATAAGAGGGGTGCCTGAGTGGCTCAGTGGGTTAAAGACTCTGCCTTTGGCTCAGGTCATGATCTCAGGGTCCTGGGATCGAGCCCCACATCGGGCTCCCTGCTAGGCGGGGAGCCTGCTTACTCCTCACTCTCTGCCTGCCTCTCTGCCTACTTGTGATTTCTCTCTGTCAAATAAATAAATAAATAAATAATCTTAAAAAAAAAAGAAAATCATAAGAAAGATAAGATACATTTATAATACTGTATTGTAAAAAATTAGCATGTAAGTGGACCCATATAGTCCAAGCCCATGCTGTTCAAGGGTCAAGTATACATTATGAAGTTCTATACTGACACATGGTTGGGTTACATGTTAACCGTTGATCTTTAGGTCTTTTAATATTTTTTGGCGGGACCAGAACAACATTTAATCTAGTGCTAATTATCTCTCATTTCTGAAGTAAACCCTTCTAAGTATTCTAACCAATGGCCATTAATTATAAAGTTCTTCCTTATGGCTTTTTGGAACATGCTTTGTTCCTTAAATAAGCCCGCTGTTACTGTTTCCTCTAATTCTTTTGGATGATACTTACCTCTGCTAAGGTAGCATCCTCAAATTCAGGCACTGATCATTACTCTACAGATTACTTGAGTGAACTCTGTTGGTCTCCAGAATTCTCGCTGTCAAGCTCTTTTTCTTTTCTTTTCTTTTCTTTTTTTCTTTTTTTTCTTTCTCTTTCTTTCTTTCTTTTTTTAAGATTTTGTTTTATTTATTTGAGAGAGAGATCACAAGTAGGCAGAGAGAGAGGGGGAAGCAGGCTCCCCACTGAGCAGAGAGCCTGATGCGGGGCTCAATCCCAGGACACTGAGATCATGATCTGAGCTGAAGGCAGAGGCTTTAACCCACTGAGCCACACAGGCGCCCCAAGCTCTTTTTTTTCTAACACTCTGTTCTGTGCTCTCTAGCTTCTTGGGTTTCGCTGGACCCTTTGCTCTGTCACTTTCAACTCAGCCAAATCTGCCTAGTGCTGAATTCCCTCTCTCTGAGCCACTGCTTGGCAACTCTCAAGCCAGTAATCTGGGGCAACTGTGGGGCTTACTTCAATTGTCTTATCTCGTGCATGTTCTGATATAATGGTGTCATCTAAGTCGTTCAATAATTGTTTTTTTATTCAATAATGTAACTAACAATTATTTCCATGTTCGTATATGTAGAACTAACTCAATTTTTTGGTGACTACATCATATTACTCATAATTTGAGTATAATGTGGTTATTTGCCATTTGTCTTTTTGATAAACATTTTTTCTCAATATTTTCCTGTTGTAAGCCAGAAGAAAAGCTAGATGTTGTAAGTTGGATGATGAATGCCTATATATATGATTTCCTATACAATGATGTGAGTATTTCTCTAGGATGGGTAATAAGTGTCATTCAAATTTTATAGGGTCAAATTGCTCTTTCTGTAGCTGTCCCAATTACACTGTTCCAACAAAATAGAGAAGTATCATTTCTTTACACTTCTATCCCCAATTAATATAATAAAGAATTATTGAAACTTAGTGAAAATTATGCATAAAACATGTTTATTTCCTCTCCAATGAAACATATATTCACCTACTTGCCTATTTTCAATCAGGATGTTTGTCTTATTATTGTTTTCAAAAGAATAGATCTCTATATATCTATATATCTCTATATTTCAAATATACATGTATGAAAAATATTATATACCCCAAATATTTTCATTCAGGGTTTCACTTTTTATGTCTAATTTAAGAAGATTTTTCTTACTTGAACTTCATAAACATATATTTTATGTTTATTAAATTATTTTCTCCAGTATATTTTGGGTTAAGATTTATACATTCAGGTTTTGGATATACCTTTACTTGTTTTTGTGAAAGATGTGAGCTAGGGCTCTAAATTCTTTTTTCCCATCAAACATATGGGCAGCCTTCCCAACAAAATCAATTGAACAAGACATCCTTTAAAACAGTTGTGAAATGCCCCCTTTCTTTATGTAATCTCATAGACACAGCCATGTTTTGAAGGTTTTCCCTGATGTTCTCTCAGTTTATCCTCACACTATGAGGTAAGCTCATTAGATAATATTACTGCCTCCCTTTTCTATGTTAAGAAACAGGCTCAGAATTATTTGCTTAAGGTTAAGCAGCCCTCTTGAAACTGAACAAGCATTCAAATTCCAGTTTTTGAACTCCAAATTCTATGCTCTATTCCTTATGCTAAGGTCATGCCCAGTTTGTTTTTCTGATTTCTTGGCTCAGTGTGATTTTTTTTTTAAAGATTTTATTTATTTATTTGAGAGACAGAGAAAGTGAGAGAGGGCATGAGAGAAGGTTAGAGGAAGAAGCAGACTCCCCGTGGAGCTGGGAGCCCGATGTGGGACTCGATCCCGGAACTCAAGGATCATGACCTGAGCCGAAGGCAGTTGCTCAACCAACTAAGCCACCCAGGCGCCCGGCTCAGTGTGATTTTTAAATAGCTTCCAGCTCTAGACAGAATGGTTCTACTTTCCCGTCTTGAAAGAACCTAATCTCAGATAACGTTTGATATCAGATAACTCAGGCATTTGACAACATGTCAAAAACTGCATTTCCCTTTAGATTCCTCCCTCCCCAATCTTTAGGGCATGGAGATACAAACACAAATCAATATGTTCACTTCCCAGGAGCATACATAAAAAGTTAAATAATAATAACTCAGGGTTTTTTTATTTCATGTACAATGTGAACTCCTTTCCTTTTCTGTGAGGGTTTATAGAGCTTGAAACATACAGCTAAAGGAAGTTAGAAGGAAGAATGAAGCCATTTAGCTACCTCCTAAGACCACAGTCCCAGAAGCTTTTTATCTTTAATGAACGCGCCCTGTGAATGATTGTGCATCACCATCAATTTTCCCCCATATGTGGCTGATGAGTATGTGAAATGGGGGTTCATTAAAAATAAAAGCAAAGCAATTAGAAGGACTGCAAAACAAAGATCAACACCCATTATCAGACAGAGGAAATGGTATGCTAAAAGAAGTATTTGCTTTTCAACTAGTTTCAATCTACTGCAGGCTATGAAATGATAATCTCTGCTTATTTTTTTTCTAGTAAATGTCATCTATGTCATTTCTGTTTACAGATGAGTGGGTTTCAATCTTGAAATGTTTATTCTCCACCTCTATTATAGGAAGGAAAAGATTTTCCTAGCTTGCCTCTGGGAAAGCAATATTGCCTGCATTTGTATTCTGAACTAGACTAAGGGAAAAAGCACTGAAACAGGGAATTACTCTATGTGTCTGATTGGATTGCAGCTCTGGGAACTGCACAGAAGGTTTCATGCTAATAGAGAAAGAGCAAGCAAGCGAGAGAGATTATATACTACTCTACTGTGGTAGAAAGTTGACATCCAAGACACAAAATGCATGGGTAAATGGTTTTCAGCAACTCTTTGTACCTTTTGATCTCAACTGCCATCCTAATATAATGAGTAGAATGTCCAAGCTTTGGATCCAGATATGGAAATATTTATTATTTCCATAGCTAGATTTTTAAAGTCCACCTATTAAATATACTATATAGGTGGATTTGTACAGAAAGAAAATGGATCACAATTATATTATTGAAATAAATTTTACTATTGCAAAGACAGTTCTCCGCTACTAAATTGTAGCATAAGACACAAGATAATGCTAGCAACCATAATGACAAGCATCTTGATATTAATAAGAAATTAGAATTGTGGCAAATAAATGGAGGTACACACCTAACCTGAAGTTTTGTTTGCTTACAAGACCCAACCTATGTGACTAAAGAGTTTAAAGTTTGTCGGATCTAGACAGATTATGTGCTTACATGTCTTTTGTGGATGGACTTTGGATAATAGCATGGAGTATGCATTTGCAGAAGAAAACAATTGTTTTTCTTTTCCATTAATGAATAACCCATCACACTTTAAAATATATTTAAACTACATAAGAAAGAAAAAATAAACTTATTTCTCATATTAGCTTTTAGAAATGAATGTTGTGAATAATGTGGTAAAATTCCCTTAAGTCTATATATTTATTATTTTGAGTTTTTTGGACAACTGTTTACAATGATAAATCTTGTTAATTATACATAACTTCCATTATGATATAAATATTTGCATGTCAGTATAAAGTTTGTAAAACAAGTATTTCTTTTGTAAAGACATAAATATTTTAATGGAGTAGTTTCTATCTGGAGGCTCTACTATGGTTTTAGCTAGTCCTTTTTTTTTTTTTTTTTGAAATTGATTTCCACTATATTTGCTACAGTTGTTTGTGGTGTATGCTGTGGCCTTGCTTGTGTGATAGACTGAAACTGAGGACAGTTTTACAGGTCATTCCTGAGGTCACTTCTCACACATACTCAGGAACCTCCACTGCTAGAGAAATAGTGATAGGAGAGTTCATGCTTTGACCTTTCAAAGTAACTATAAAAAAAAAATGTTAGCAGTGACCCTAATGTTGAAAACCAAACTTTTACTTTTATTTTTTTTTAAAGATTTTATGTATTTATTTGACAGAGAGAGAGAGATTACAAATAGGCAGAGAGGCAGGCAGAGAGAGAAGGGGAAGCAGGCTTCCTGCTGAGCAGAGATCCTGATGCGGGGCTCAATCCCAGGACCCCGAGATCATGATCTGAGCTGAAGGCAGAGGCTTTAACCCACTGAGCCACCCAGGCACTCCAAAAACCAAACTTTTAATTTTTAGGGTTCATGATTTTTCAGAGAAGAAAAGAATTCAAAACAAAGAAGCAAAGCCCCAAACACAGGATCAGTAACATGTAGTTTCCACATCATGGTGCCACATAAAGCTGTCCCGGTGTATGTGCGAGCAGGGCCCGGGGTGCATGTCACTTCATACCTCAGTTCTATGTCCCTTTCATATTAGGATTTTCACATTCCATAGGTTTTAATCCAATCTTAATTTTAGTTTTAATCCAACTCTCCCTCTAGGGAAGAGTGGGGTTAGTTCGTAGGAACATTTTCCTTGGACCATTCACCTTCAGAGAAGGCTGTATCCTCCCAACAGGAGCATAAGCACTTTCAGGGCAGCAAAGATGTGATACAGAACTCCATGCTTATGATAATCATCTGATATATGATGAGTAATGTTATTGAATTGAGTGGCATTTTTGACATAAGCAACTTGCATCAAAGCTGAATCAATATGCACGCCAAAATTGAAGAAATAGGAATCAATTGAACAAAAAACATTCCATGGACATTTCCCCTTGAATGACTAAGGATAATCCCCTTGAATTCTGCTACATTGTGAGTGACCAACCAGCAGAAAATTATAATTGTCAGGATGGAAAACCTCTTCATTACAATGATGTGATAGAACTGTTAATTTGTTGGATTTTAAAAAATGTATGTACCCACAAAACTACTGATGTGTCTAAATGTATCTCCACTTATTTTTTTCAAAAGAAAAATTAAATGCAATTTAGTTTCTCTTTTTTAAAACACGTGAATCTGCTTAAACAATAAACATTCCTCATTTCGTGTATCCAAATGTAAAAAAATTAAGCTTCCTTACTGCCATGCATTGGATAGTTGGATATGTCATATTGAAGATTAATTGTTTTTGTTAAACTGTTTTTAACACAGTGATTACTAACTTTACATCTTTTCTATAGAAAAATGCATTTTAGTTTGAAAATAAAATTTAAAGTTCAAAAGTCTAGCATACTGAAACATCACTGATTAGTCATTATTATTGAAACTGTGGAGAGAAAACCAGAGTGGCAGAACCTATGTTGAAATGTAGAGAAATTAGAAAATGGAGCTCCTCACTTAGAAAACCTTCCAGAGCATTGCACCAGGAACTGACAGTTAGTAAAAACCTTTTGAAGTCTCTTTGCTGTTTCTTTGAGGA
>JAPYYJ010004233.1:0-10650 GCA_028533885.1 Nasua narica
CACTGCCTTCGGCTTCGGTCATAATCCCAGGGTCCTGGGATCGAGTCCCGCATCGGGCTCCTTGCTCAGCGGGGAGCCTGCTTCTCTCTGCCTCTGCCTCTCTGCCTGCTTGTGCTCTCTCTGACATAAAAATAAAAACTTTAATTAAAATAAAATAAAATAAATGTCATCCTGAGACATGATAAATTTGGGCAGTGCACAACATGAACAGCCACACATGGGAGCCCTGTGGGCAATGTGTCTTCTTAGCATATTTAGACCCCTCCTCCCATAACCTGGCCCCAACTCACTTTAATAAACTCTCATTTCACATGCCTCTGCTCTAGCCAGTAAACATTGCCTATACCAGGCCTTTGCTTTTGCTGTTCCCTTTGCTTTAGATGCCAACCCTGCTCTGCCCCTGCCTAGTGACAGCCTACCCAGTGGGGCACTCCCACCCCAAAACCTCCAGAGCATATTTGGAAGTCATCTGAGCCTGACTCCTAACCAGGCTGCAAATCCTCTAAGACACAGAAAGATCTGTTCCATCTCAGCTTCCTAGCAATCAAGCCTAGCCCACAATGGGCTGAGAGAAGTAGGATGAATTAAGAAAGGCCTAATAGCCAGGAAACTCTGAGGACCATAGAATTCCTTGGTGGTGGCACTGGCTTCTGTTTAACTTAGGAGTATTGGAATGATAAGGGGCTCATTCTCTGAGGACCAACCCTTCATGGGCAGAGAGGGCCCTTGTATTGGGAAGCAGGGAGACAGGTAACCATGAAGCCTAAAGAAGCCTTCCCCTCCACCTGCGCTCTTCTGTGGACATCGGGGCTTTCGTTAACTGCCTCAGCAACTTAGCCTTTATTGAGTACCTACTGTGTGCTATGCCCTGAGATAAACCAGACACAGACTCTGTCCCAAGGAATCCACAGTTTGGTGAGGAAGACACATATGGATCAGTGATAACCCAGTGTGTTTACGTTAAGTGCTTACTAGAGGGAAAGGCTAGATTTGATGCAGGCACAAATCAAGGAGCATCAAGAAGTGACACTGAAGCTGAAGCTGAGATGAAGGCTGAGGAAAAGTTTCTTGGTTGGGGGTAGGGGGCGGGGGTCTAGCGATGG
Organism: Nasua narica; assembly: GCA_028533885.1. Lineage (NCBI taxonomy): Eukaryota > Metazoa > Chordata > Mammalia > Carnivora > Procyonidae > Nasua > Nasua narica. Next base: position 1,104 of record JAPYYJ010004233.1, read on the forward strand.
AATTCCAGGCAGAAGAAACAGGAAAGGGTTTGGACAAAGGTGTGGGGGTGTGAAACAGCCTGGCCTTTCTGGGGAGATGTGGGTTATGCTGTGTGATTGGGGCATTCAGTTATGAGTAGGGCAGTAGGCCCTAGTGACTGATTCAAGCCAGATTATGACACCTGAGAGGTTAGACTATCCTGAAGGCAATACGGATACTTTAATCCCTAGACACAGATACCAGGTCATCATGCCAGGATGACCTTCCTAAAGAGAGGAAGACTGGAGACTGAGCCAAACAACTTGCCTGAGGGTTCATAAAAGGCAAACAGAAGACATATGGGTCACTGAGGATCTTTTTAAAACACAGCTTCTGATTCAGTAGGTCTGGAATGGGACCTGTGATTGTGCATACCCCAAAAAACTCCCCTATAATGCTGATACTGTGGGTCCATGGACTACACCTCGAGTATCAAGGGAATGAAACCTATTTGCTAGCCCAGTCACTAGCGAGTGCTATGAATTCATAGAACACCTTCTGTAGTCTCAAGTTTTCACTTGCCAAGGACTGAAACCATTTTCCCTGGGCCCTGCTGGTCGCACCATTCCCTTACACACATGGATGAACCAAAAGGCGCCTATGTCTTTAAGTGGAAGCAAGGGGTGATTGGGAGAAGAACAGTAGGTCACAAGGTCATGTGTCTCAGGTTGATATACAGGCAGCTCCTGGACCTGCAATAAGCATTAAAAGGACACATTCATCACAGGATATGTCCAGCCCACACTTCTGGAGTGCTGTGCTCAGCTCTGTGAAAGGGACAATGGTCAACCATAGAATGTTGGGAGTGAGAGGACAGGATGGGGAGAAGACCCAATGGCTGAGGGATCCGGGGCACTCAACCTGGAGAAGACAGGCTCAATGGACATGGTCACCTCCAAGTCTCTAAGGGGCTATCACAGGACAAAGTGAGCAGACATGATCTGTGGTACCCAGGAGCTGAGCTAAAACTAGTCAATGGATTAGAACCACAGCAGGAGAGATCTCCTTTCATTATAAAAATAAAACAAACAAACAAACAAAAACAAAAACAAATTTCTAACAATCAGAGCTGTCTGAATAAGGGATGAGCTACCTTGGATGGTTGTGAGCCCCTCATCACTGGAGATGGACAAGACTGGATAAACAGCAGAAGATTAAATGGGATGATCCCTAAGTCCTGAGATTCTCTCATCCACTTACCAGCTCAAGAGACAGTAATCACAGCAGTGAGCCCAGAAACCCTCAATAGGATTCCAGAGCCAACTGAGTTGTCAATCCACTGTGCAAATAATAAAATGCTAATCACATTTTCACACTGTCCCTTTATATCCTACCACCTTGTTCTGACTGTACGATGCTTCGGAGAAATCCCTCGCCCTGCTGGAAGTCAGGAGTCATGGTTTGGGCCTCCCTGATCATCTTTCTCTATGGCCTTGGGAATGTTTTCTCCTTTCTCTGGACTTCAGTCCTGACCTTAAACATCACACCCTGACCCACTGCCTAACATGACAAGTAGGAAGTTCACTCAGGACGAGGAACATCTCAGGTTTACTGGTGAGCCCGAGGCCCTAAAATATAGTAAGTGTTCAAAAAATAGTTGATGGATTGAATTGTGCTCAGTTCAGTGACTGGGATCGTTGAATGGAACTGAACTGAGTTGAGATGAATTGAAATGAAATGAATCGAATTCACAAATGTTTATGACACAGAGCAGCTGAATGTTGGTGCTAGATAAAATTGATAAATGGTATTTAGCCCCAGCCTCTCACCACTCACCCTTCCTTCTGTACAGTACCCCCATTTTCTACTGAAGGACAAAGGGGTTGATGTGGTCTGTTCTTACTCCTCACAGGAAACACTATCTCTGAACTATCTTACTTGTGCTAAAAGGTTCTAATTTTTTGCTTTCCAACTAGACCTTCCCTCTAAGCTCCAGATGTGTTTGGCCTTTGCTCACCAATATTTCAATGATGATTCCACATGCACCACAAAATCAATCTGTCCTACTCCCCCAAACCTACCTATCCACCAAGTTCTCATTTCATCCCCATGGTTCCTTAGTCAAAAAACATAGGGTCATCCTGGACTTCCCTGATTTTTTTTAAAAAACTCGGCTGACTCCAGAAGGTGGAGAATAATGAATGATTCCTGAGTTTATTATTTTTACATCAGTAATAAACTCAATTTTGCAAGCTTAGAATAATAATTTGAAAAAGACACAGTGAAGAATTGATCTGAAAGTGCACCTTTCAGCAAAGCACGCAAATATTTGCTGAAATAGCCAGATTATAAATTCCATACTCATCACAGTTTTTTTCCAGAGGCAACAGCCCCTCCCCACCAGGTTGGTCTTGTTGGCAGCCAACCTGGATCATAATTTCTCACCAAGAAGGGGTAGAATCTACCTGAAGCGCTGTCAAGGGGCTGTTAAGTGCCTGGGGATCAGGCAACCTGGGTTCTTTGCTCCCCATCTGTGTAAGGGTGCCAGGAAGCCGGACAGAGCTCCAGAATGCAGATCCCTGGACCTCACTGATTTTGCAGTTGGTCCCTGGACCATGCATTTTCAACGGGCTTCCCAAGTGATCCTGACGCAGTTGGTTTGCCAGCATCATTGTGAAAAGTACCCGACTAGACCATTTCAAGGGGTCCTTCTGGGACTGATGGACACCCACTCGTCTCTAATGCTCAGGATAGGAGCTGGCATGTGTGACTGAGACTACTACAAACCACAACTCTGTAATGCCCGAACATGCCTTCCTTGCGAGGATGGGGTCAGCGGTGTTAGGAACGGACCAGCAGGACCACTTTCTGGAGTGGTGATTTTTAAGGAGAACTAAAACATTCCAGGAGACAAAACAAAATGTGCTTCCCAGAACACTCCTCCAAGATGGAGCCACGCATGCCTAGAAAACATCCCTTAACATCCTGCTTGGTCTGGGACCAAGATGTCAATCTGCCTTCTCAGGAGGGAGGGTAGTATTTGTTTCAGGGCTCCTGCTGGTAAGTAACAGAAATAGGCTCTAGCTCATAACAAGCAGAAAGTAAATTCAGTGAAAGCACAGGGAGCAACTCAAAGAATGGTTGGGAGAGATGCAGAGCGAGTATTAGAAATGGGCAGGGGCCAGGACCCCAGACTAAACACCCCACGCAGCCAGAGCAGCCAGAGTATCAGAGAAGCCACCCCCAGCCCCAAATCCCACTAGCAATGACTCCCATGGTAGTGCTGCTGGTATGGGTGCTGGGTGCCACCCCCTGCAGGCAGGCTGGGGACCCCTGCATCAGGACAGAGTCTCCTCTGCCGACTGTCTCCTCAGGTCAGTGGAGCAGGTGGGTCTGAGTGACCGCAGCCTACTGCAAGGAGACCCAGAAAGTGACATTCCAGCCTTTTCCACTCCTGCGATGAGAAGCAGGCCCAAACCTAGGCATGATGTTCAGATGCCAGGATACTTCCCAACAGACAAATGTCTGCTCCAGCAAAGACCTGGCTGCCTATAGGACTCCAGTGTTTAGAATGGAACAGAATGGAAAAGAATAAGAAGTAAGTATCTCAGGACAATAGAAACCGGATTTTGTTGACATTCCTGTTTCCCCTAATAGATTATTTCCTCTCTAAATAAATGTCAAGGCTTTTGTTTTGAAGCTGAGTTAAAGTACCCACCTGCCTGGAGTACCTCCAGGACTCAAAGCCTGGCCAATCCCTGACCATGAGATCTGTTGGGTCAGGTCAGGAAGGAACTACTTAGGCTCCTATAGGCAGGGAGGTCTCTGGAATGAGTTGTGGAGGCCTCTCTCAAGCTGTATGGCCCCAGCATGGGAGGAGGAGAGCGTGCACCCTGGCAGCTGGCAATCGGCAATTGTGGCACTGCGATCTGTAAGAAGACAGGACAGCTGTGTGGCTGACGGCAGGAAGAGGATATGACCACTGTGCCACACACCTGCCAGCCTTTAGGGTCCTAGGCCTGGGATGACATGGTTGTATGGCCCCCATCCTCCTTCTCCCTGGTGATTTTCACTTATCCATAACCTGATCATTTTGCAGACAAAATTACTAGAGTCCAGAGAGGGTCACGGAAGGTACCTTGCCTGGCAAACCCCAGAAATTGCAGGGATCCAGGCAGGAGCAGCTGCATTGCTTTTCCAAGATTCAGGTTGGAACCCACTTGGAGTCAAAGGGGTATGAATCAGTCAGCTTTTGCAAACAACCCTAAAATGTCAGGGACTCAAAATGAACACTTATTCCTGGCTCACATCCACTTCCACTGTGGGTCGCCTCTGGCTCTGTTCCACTCCATCTCCATTTCAAGACCCAGGCTAGATGAGAACACCATATTTCCGTTCCGTGGAAGAAGGGAAAGAGCAATCGTGGAAGTATGTGCCGGATCTTAATGCCTCTACTCAGATCTGGCTTATGGTACTTTCTTTCACTTCCATGGGCCAAAGCAGGTCATCTGACATCAGTGAGGTGGGGCAATTATAGTCTTCTCACAAGGAGGGCAGAGGAACAGTAAATCCAGCATGGATTGGTCCTATGGGGAAGCCACCGTGGCAACCCCCTTCTGGGGCTCCTGCTCCTCTGACGGGCATGTCCTCCAGGCTCACCGCCCCCCGCCCCAGCTGGTCCATCCCATTCCTTCTGCTCCCTCCACACTGTCCCTAGGGTGTGGTCCCATAGTTCTAGTCCCATTTTGAAGATGCAGAGACTGAGGCCCATCGAGAAGACCCAGACTGCAAAATCCTTCCTGATGACCTTCCCTGGATAAGGAGCTCCCTGTCCATTCCATCCTCCTCCTTGCCTACTCCAAGTCCCTCGGAAATAATTGTTCTCTAGGGAGTGCCTGCTGCACACCTGCTCTCAATCTTTATATTCCTCCCAGAGTCTTCCGACCACTCTGTGAGGTCAATAACACTGATTATGCATGCCCTTTCACAGATGAGGAAACTGAAGCTTACCGGGTGAATGACTTGCCCAAGGTCATACACACACAGACGGCAGCAAACCAGGTTTGTCCACCTCCCAAGCTGCCACTGCCACTCATGTGGGCTCAAATCCCCTCCTCCTCTGCCCAGACCCACACCCACTGCCACCTATGGTGATGTCCAGCGTCAGGATGTCACACTTATGGGACTGTTGGCCTTCTCACCAGCACTAACTAATCTTTAATTCAGACCCATGAAGCCAGCCCTTCAGCTCCCATTGCCAGCCTCAGAAATGAGGATAAATGCGGCTGTCAGCGGCTTCCTGCCTCTTTGTTTTTTAATTTACTTAGAGTGGGGCAGCAGAGATGGCAGGAGAGGAAGCAGATGGCTCAGCATGACAGATGGGCTCCTATCCAGTGACACAAGGACAAGGTGAGAGAAAGCGTGATCAGGAGAAAACACAGGCTCCGTGTGAGAGCGTGTGCGCATGGTCTCCTGTGCTAGGGCATCTGGGCTGTGGCCAGCTCACCAGGACCCTGGGCTCTAGGCTGGAATTCTCAGGCTGGGACTCTAGTTTGCCCAGCCCCACGCCTTCACCTGACAGTGAGGACACCAAGGCCCAGAGAGCGGCTGCAGCGTGCCCAGAGTCACCTGGTCAGCCATTCATAGATGCCTGACTCCACAGGGCCCAAGCTGCACTGGACTGTCAGTGTGGGGGTGATGCCTGTGAACTAGCTCCCTGGGGACTGTCCCAACTTAACCATCCCCACCAAATATTTTTATAGAATTTTACCTTCAGTCTGTGCTAAAGACTCAAGGCAAGCTTTCAACAGAGTGTTTCATGCCTAGAAATTACTGACTTTCATGTTGACCCTGATTAGACCCAGGCCATTGTCTCAGAGAACAATGTGAAGACTGCAGTACAGGCTGGAGCCGAGACTATGTCCTCCATGCCTTCCAGCTCAGGGAGGGTGGCTGAGAGGACTCCTCCCAGGAAAGGCCACAGAGTCTGCTGTGACACTAGACCCTCCTTTCAGACCGGGGACCTTCCTAACAGTGTTCCTGAGGACTCAAAGCACATAGTCAACATGAAGAGCCACCTTCATAGATTTTTTACTGCACAATGAAAATTACACGAGTCTCTAATTAAACACACACCTTTACCCTCCCCACTGAGTTTTCTCCTCTCCTCCGAGTCCTACTCCAATTGGGACTAGCCACTAGAATTTAAAATCCTTTTTGGAGAGAAAATCTAACTCAGAAGCTCTAAGTCACAGGAGGAGGCACAGCTGGTTCTGAAAGCAATGCTCCTGGTGACTTTGAGAGAAGGGGGATGTGCGTGAAGGAGAGACCCATCACCCTCTGTGAGATAATGCTGCAAAGATTTGTTGGACTTTAATAGATTAGCAAAACCACATTGCTAACATCAGCCAGAGCTACAATTTTGATATCTTATGATTTGCATGTTCTATTCTCCTGATCTATATATTCCTGACACACTTGCTTTCTCCCAAATCCCCCAAATACTTTACATCCTTCAAGGTCTAGCTCATCATTCATTCACTTATTCAACAGATGTTTTTTTCAACAGATATTTTTGAAATGGGCTTTACACAGAGCATATTGCTGGGCGCTGGAGCTACCACAGTGATGAAGCCAGACTTGACCCCTGCTCCTGGAGGTTTTCTTCATTTGCAGTCTCTTTCCTCTCTGACCTCGCCCTGAGCACCAGCTCTGGTGATCCTATCGCATTTGAGCTTCAGTGACAATCTCTTGGGTGTCTAGTCCTCCACACGAAAACACAAGTTCCCGGAAGAGTGTGTCTCCCTCTACATTAACCAGCGTGGCACCAAACACAGGAAATCAGAACCCAACGACCATCTTTCAGACAGATGAGTCCAATCACTTAACCCCAACCTCTTCATCTGTGTAATGGGAGACATTATCTCAGGATTTCCTGAGTCGATTTTTCTGAGTTGATGCTTGTGAACACACTTTGCAAACTGTAAACCTCTAAGCATCAGTAGGGAATACGCCCTTAACTTACGGCCAGGACCATCCGAAGCAGTTTACCAAAACGGAACTCTGTCCAGCTCTTGGGCAGATCAGGGGTTTCTGTGTGCTCCTGGGTGAACCCCAGCCAAATGGGAGAGACAAAGTGAGTGCTGATGAATCTACCACCCCCGCGTCTGTCCCTATAGTTAAAAGGTGGGTCAATTACCATAGGCTCATTTGTAATCCTTAGGGTTGTCTCGAGTTTTCTGTGCTGATTGCTTGGGTTAAGAAGCCCTCATCAGAGGAAGGAGTGCAGGGGCTTGAGAGCACCTTTTGTCTCTGAGCCCCAGTCAGTTCCGCTGGAAGCTGGGGAAAGGATGTCAGCAGTGGGGTACCAGTGCCTTCTGACCTCCATATCCAGAGGTTTTATGGAGCCTCGGGGGCTTTTCGGGGTTGACCTCTGATGGAGGCACTCCGGAGGTAATCCCATTATGGAAAATCACCCCTGGAAAGTTTCATTACACTGATGCATACCGTCCATATTTCATCGTCACCAAGACAGGTTTTCTCACTCTTTTGACACGAATACAGACAGGTGGAGTCATTCTGATTTGGGCTGCCTAGTTTCTTCCTCAGGGAGACTGCTTCCTCTGGCTTGCATGATAATTGAATTTCACGGATGGAGTCTTCCACATACTTCTCAATTAGGGCTGTGTACAGGCAGTGAGATTTTTCAGGTGTTGATCTATGATTGTCACTCTTTTTTTAGCTTTAAATTAATCTTCTTAATTTCTGCCAGCTCTAAATCCGGCTTTGGTAAATAGCATTATTCTGACTTAAATGGTCTAATCTGTTTGTGGTAAACTGCGTACAGCTGAAAATCGTGTATGCAGGAGACTTCCTCATTAATCACAGCTGACAAGAAGTCAGAAATCAAGAAGCAAAATTGTCTCTGAACACAAAATGGGGAAGGATTGAGAAAAAGCAGCCAACTAGGGGTGATGGCAGAGCTGGGAGGGCTGGGGCAAATCTCAGCTCTGGCTGTGTGGCCCTGGGTAAGTCCCTGCCCCCTCTGGGCTTGTTTCTACCTGTGAGTGTGTTTAAAGGAAGGCAGGAAGGAAGTAGGAAGAGTAGGGGATTAGATCAGTTGTCCTCAGGGACCTTTTCAGCTGTAACATTCCCTGAGCCCATGTATGACCTCTCAGAAAAATGCCATAAAAATGACACGTCGGTATTTAAATGTACGGCTGTTATCAACTCTTGAGAACACTAAGAGAACCTACCATCCCAGTACTTTACTGCAGCATTTTCCAAAACGAGGAAGGCAAGGAGATTTTTGGTAGTAAAGGAACACAGAATCAGTGACCTGGGTTCTGGGCTCCGTCCCCCTGAGCAGCTGCACTAGGACTGTTTGGAGCCGAATATCTGAAGTGCCTCTAATCCTCACCCAGCTTAGTAGAGAAAGAGCTGCCTCAGGCTCAGCTCCTGTCAGGCAGCAGACCCAGTTAAAATCTGGTATCTGGTGGTAGTGTGTGTGCTTTCTTTGTTTTCCTCCATGTAGGGTAGAGACTGCTGCCTTTTAAGAGATATTTACGAAGAAGCTGATTTTAAAGAACATTAAGTTAATGCAGAAGTTGTGTGGCTAGGGCGAAAATTAGAAGTAGCATGTAAATGTCCAGTTTTGCAGTCTCGGGAGAAATCTGTAGTGCCTCGGTAGAGGGCCAGGCCCTATTCAGGTACTGGGGAGACAGGTGTGTAATACCTTTAGGTCTTTACCCCCCCCTTCCACTCCCCCACTCCCATGTCCTGGGTGAGTGTTCAGCCACCCGTATGCCCCTTGCATGCCACCCCCATCTTGTTGCCGACCATGGGAACCAGCCCTTCTATGAGAAGCCCTTGGATCCCCCTGTTGTCACTACTGTGCCCAGTGGGGTGACCAACCGTCCTGATGGAGTTCCTGGGACATGGGACTTCCAGTTTTAAAACCAGGACAGAGGACGCCTGAGTGGCTCCGTCAGTTAAGCATCTGCCTGCAGCTCAGGTCATGATCTCAGTCAAGGTCCTGGGATCAAGCCCCACGTTGGGCTCCCTGCTCAGTGGGGAGCCTGCTTTTCCCTCTCTCACTATCCCTCCCCCTGCTTGTGCACGTGCTCTCCTCAAATAAATAAAATCTTTAAACACACACACACACACACACACACGACATACCACCAGGACAGTCCAGGCAAACAGAGACAAACAGGTTCTAATGGGGAGCTAGCCCAATCCTGAAGGAACGCTGCCCTCCACTTGTACTCCGCACGACCTCAGTGGCTGCCGGTACAGGTGAGTCGACCCCCACCCCCGCAGGCTGGCACCCTTCCAAACTCTCATCTTGGTTAGCACCACTTGCAGTCTTTTAGAGCATTCTCCCACTCCCACAAGAACGGTTTCACACTTCCTCTGTCCTCCCCAACACCCCTCCTCCCGATGCCATCCTCTCTCCCCAAGAAGAGTTTGCTCCATGGGGAGCCTGGAGGGCAGCAAGCAAAGACAATGAAGCGGCCTCACCACTTCTCACTTCCCACTGCACCTGCATTCATGTAGTCCCCCCCCCCCCCCCCGTTTTTATCCTCC
>JAPYYJ010004234.1:0-10648 GCA_028533885.1 Nasua narica
AAGAGAGTCAGCAAAAAATATCACCCAGGATGTTCTTATAGGCCAGGCTGGAAGTGGCAACTTCCACTCACATTCATGGACCAGAAATTGGCAACATGACCCCATGTCAAGGAAGGTTAGTTTCTGAAGTCTGTCTTTTGTCTTAGGAAGAAAAAGAAGTTTAGCAACCAAATAGCAGTATGCCTGCCACACACTGGAATCACAATAATTCTAATTTGTCCTTATCAAAATAGGTGAGAGATAAATACATGTAGATAGACACATACACTAGAGTGTGTGTGTGTGTGTGTGTGTGTGTGTGTAGGGACTACTAACACATCGACAGTGAAATTGCGAACAGAATGTTTGCCCCCTTAAGCTAACAAACTTTCTCAGATATCAGAAATAATTGTGTGCATACAAAAATGTAATGGAAGACTGAAAGCAAAGAGGCTTACCATTGGTTAAGTCTATGTTTTGGTAAGCTTATTTACTTAAAAATAATGCAAATTTTTCTTGGAAGGATTGATGATGCAGACTTTGTTATTTCAGGCCGATTTCTTCCCAATTGCCAAGTTTACAATTAGTGAAGTTATATGAGCCTGGGCTCTATTGAGATAGTAAAAATCAAGGATGTGCTGATTTCAAGAACATTCATATCTGCGCTAATAAAGAGTTCACCCTATTTTTTTCCCTTTTGCAATCTTTGCAAGTAGCTAGATAATGTATTCTTTTCTGGGAAATATGTTTGTTAATATTTCTTTTAAGTTTGTGTCAGCATGTAGAAAATAACAAGAACATTACAGCTTACCCGAATGCTGTTTAAAGAGATGGAAGGGTTAGAAATTCTGTCCTCATGCTAGGGTCTGCTGTTATTTCTTGAAGGTCAACAGGAATATTTGGCACTTTGAAGAAAGGAGTCCTGCAAGATCTTGACTGATAGAAATATTTATATGCAGAGAGATGTGACCATGTGCACTTCAGGGATACAGATCATACCCCACCTTGACCACAGCCAATTACCAGTAGAAAAATAATGTAATGGGAGTCTTACCACTTTTCTTGGGAGGTATCATGCCCCTCTGAGGCATTGCTGGATATATTACAGTGCCATAATGAGACTCATAATTCATGTCAGCCGCAAGCCTTTTCATTCATTTATAAATGTTTTAGAGCCCTATGATTCATAATGCCATGAGCTGGTTTTCTTTCAGAACCGTCATGCTCCCATTAATACCAACCATTCCTGCTTCTTGCCAAGAGACAAGCCCTGCAGTAATATATCATAAAGTTTAGTGTTCTCCATGAATTGTGATAGTCAAAATTCTTTCCTAGGAACTGAGTTAGTGCAAAAGAAAAATTTTTAGGGAAATATTGAAACTTGAGAAAGAAAGCAAGGAAGCAAGGAAAGATCTCTTCACCATCTAAGATATCATTTTAGAGTTATTCTCCATTATTAATAAAATGCACATTTTCTTTGTATGCCAGACTTATTAGACCCTAAGAAAAGGGTAAACTTCAATGCTTCATTGACATAAAGCTAAAATGAAACTGGGCATTGAAACCACAACATTTATAGTAAGAAGTTTTGGGAGGGGCATCCTCGTGTTTTTTATTTTATCTTCTTCCTAATAAATACTGTACAAATTGCTTTTCTTTTTTTTAATCTCATGCAACACTACATTTTTCTAGTTAAGTAAGACAATTAGACATTATTCTATCAAGCAAAGCAAGGCAGTTTTAAAAATCATTTGAAATCACATGGCATAAAATACATACTGTCAGGGTGCATGTCATCTTAGCACTGGTGAGGCCTTATCTCTATGGCCACTATCCCTCGCTGGCAATAACCTCTCCAGAGTCCATTTGCCATTCTACCCAGCATGGCGAATTTGGCATCACCTGAATCACAATGTGGCCCAGCAGTGCGGCACTGCAGAAAGAATCTTTGATTCTACTCTATTCAACATAACTCTTTGGACCCACCCACTGTTTGAAAGGGGCCCTGGACGCTCTATCCAGTTCGGGCTCCTGAGATGATTCTGAGTCAGGCAGGAAGTAACAGCTGTTGATGCCTCATATGACAGAGGTTACAATTAGGGTCCTCTGCCAGCTCTGGAATCCCATTATCTAAAGATAACTTCTGTAAGTCCTTGTTTTTGAGCTTCCTGCTGCCTTATGTTGTTAAAAGAAAGTCTGGTTCCTCTTCCTGAGTTTCAACCCATCACCTCTTTCTGAATCCTGGCTTTCTGGCTGAGGGCTTTTCTCTCCATGGGAGAAGAGAAGAATAGGGAATAGGAAAAGCACAGATTCCAGAGAAAAGCAAAGGGGGGCAACTTAGAGGTTTGTTCTATTATCCCTAAATGATTTCCAGTCAATTCTTTTTTTCCTTAAAAATAAGTAATGAAGAATTTTTTAAAAACCTAACTCAAAGGAAGGGTGAATGGGGGTAAATCAGAGGGGGCGATGAACCATGAGAGACTGTGGACTCTGAGCAACAAACTGAGGGTTTGGGAGGGGAGTGGGTGGGGGGTTGGGTGAGCCTGGTGGTGGGTATTGAGAAGGGCATGTATTGCATGGAGCACTGAGTGTGGTGCATGAACAATCAATCTTGTAACACTGAAAAAATAAAATAAACATATTTGGGGAAAAAAAAATAACACACCTAACTCTAAGAGAAAATAAACCAATAAACAACTTGGGAGATAGATAACACTTCAGATCATAGTAATAGCCTTCGTTTGAATCATAACTTTATATATTGTCTCCATCACTTTCTTTATGGGTTCACATTTTAGGCTGAGCAGTAACTGCCTTCAGTTCATCCCCAATCTGTCATTGTAGACCATCAGTTTACTTCAGCAGATCTCTACAACAACTATAAGTAAATGGTTGAAGGCTTATGATATCCCAGAAACTTCTCTATGAGTTTTATTTGTATTAAATAATTCACTCTTCAATAATGCTCATGATGTAAATATTATCATCATTCCCATTTTACAGATAAGAAAGCTGAGGCACAATGAGATTAAAAAACTTGCCCAAGTGCACACATCCATTCTGTGATAGAGCCAAGCCCAGGCAGCCTATCATCAGAGTTCACACTCAACACTGTAGACATGCATATGTCATATATTGAGACAGAAATTGTCTCAAAGGTTCTAACACTACAAGTTGGTTATTTATTTATTTTTAGTTGACAGAGAGAGAGCGAGCGCACACAAGCAGGCAGAGTAGCAGGCAGAGGGAGAGGGCGAGGCAGGCTCCCGCTGAGCAAGGAGCCCGACACAGGGGTCGACCCCAGGACCCTGGGATCATGACCTGAGCTGAAGACAGTCGTTTAACCAACTGAGCCACCCAGGTACCCCTACAAGTTGGTTATTAAAAAAAAAACAGAGTATATGCATTGTACAACATAAGCAAATATCTGCTTATAAATACTCAAAGCACAGTTGCTTTGCTTGTAGAACTTTGGCAATTCTGGCAAATAAGGTAATGTCATATTTCATATTTCATGGTAATTTTCATTCATTTTATTCTCCAAACCAGTTCCCTGTCTTGTTTTAACAGGAAATGATGAATTTGTCATGCTATTTAGCAGTGATTTTTAAGAGTGTGTTCTATGGAACATCTGTCTCCAAATCAAATATTCAGATTCAAGGTTTTTACCCCAAACTTTCTGCATCAGAATCTGGGGGTGGAGCCCAAGAATCTGTACTTTCACAAGCTCCTCTGGTATGTTTGATGCTTCTAGAATTTGTTTTGGAAACTGCAGAGCTTCCTGGACAGCTTTCAGCTTATCACTTCCATCCGCTCCAAATTAGACTAATTAGTTAGAATGTATTAACTTTCCACTCTCTAGTCCTAATTATATATCTAAGAAATACAACTGCTTTTAAGTCTTGACCTCCCCTATCCAGATCATAAAGGAACATAAAAAAAACTCACAAGTTTGTGTTTAACCCATAATTTTCCACTCCCTAATTAGTGAAAATGGTTCCCTCACTGAATTAGTAGACACATCATTTATAGTTCACTCCTTTAAGCTTTTTTTTTAATGTTAATTTACCTTGAGTCAATTCTTAGCTAAGCACTGACTCTAAACGTTTCACAACCTGCTTTCTACACTTGTCTTAAATCCGGATTTCTACCCTCAAAGTGTTCTTCCAAGCAAAAGTATTTTGAGCAGAATAATGTCCCATCAAATTCATGTCTTCCGTTTTATATGATAGTACCAAAGTGATTTCATTCTCACGCAGCCATAGTTAAAGTTAGCTCTGAAGCCAGAGGTTATTACCACCAGTGGAGTACTTTACCACAAGCAGCTAAGTTCCTCAAAGCAAGGTTTCTTATTTATGCCTTGCCAAGCTGATATATGCAATAAGTGATGAATACCAAGATCTCAAACAGCAGCTATGGGTCAGCTGAAGTAGATGTTATAAACTACAAATGTAAAAGTAACGCTGCAAGGACATACTGAGAGATCACTGAAAATGATGTAGATTATTTGTAAACTGCTAAGAAAGCTCAAAAGAAGAACAGATCTCCTGGGTTGTGTTCAGAGTTATGATGGTAAATTCTAGAAAAGGGCCATTGGTCAAATTCTGCGGCATGACTGAGTAAAAATAAAGTGGGGTAGGAACCCAATTCTCACAATCACTTAGAAAACACAATATGAGAATATACTTTGCAAACCATAAAGCTAATAAAGGCTTTACTATCATTCTTATACATTGAAAGAACAAATAGTCAAATGTCAATCTTTTTAAGTCTCTGCTAAATTTGTATTTCAATATTGGTCATAGTTCTAATTTCAAGGAATTGTTTTATGTTTTCAATTTCATTGGAATATCATGCTTACAAATATTAATTAAAATAGGGTGACCATTATCTGGCACACATGGAAATCTTTTAGTTGGGGATTTAGGCAAGTACGTATGAGATTTATTTATATACATAGTGCTGCAAGAGGCTTTTTCTTGGGTGAGGTAAGCATGGATTTTCTCAAAAAGCTTTTACATGAGTGGTAAATGTAAATTGTGTTACATCAACTTCAAAAGATTTCTCCATTCTACTGTTAATATTAATACTTAACATTCAAAGCCTAGAAGCTTATAACAAAAATCACTTAAGAATTCCAATTCCACCTCCTATATCTGAGTAAGTAAAGTATGACTAGTAACATTAGAGTCATATTGAGTTACATCAAACCAATGTGGAATATTCTTTTTAATTAAATGAATTATCTGGGTTGAGAGAGTACACAATATATTTATCTATCATAACCTGTAATTTTGAAACTAAGGGCTGTCATTTTAAAAAATATTTATTGCCTGGTAAATTTTGCATCCTTCGGGATCCACTCTAACACTCAAGTTCCCTAAGGGCCCAAATTTCAAAAGTTGCAGTTCTAACCTGGCTTTTCAAAGACCTCCTCCTTATTGGAGGCCGCTTGCCTATTCTCTGATCTAAAAATCTTCTCTGAAGTCATCAAGCTCATTCTTCCTACTCTCTGGGGCAAGGGTTTAAGTAGAACATTTCTGGATTTCTAATGCTCTGGTTCCTCTCCCAGCAACCTCAGATCACCACCAATACCAATCCTATCACAGACATTATACATATGAAACACTATTTTTTGAGGGGTCAGAATTCCACCTGCAATGACACCTACCTAAGTGTTTGGCTCCTTTATTTTGCATTGCTTAGTTCTTTGCTTTGCATTGTCTGTTTGGCTGAACTGTGACAAACTTGCCCTGGTAGGGAAATCTAGGACTAACCATGGTTTATTTAGCAAAGCTACTATCTTCAATGGCCAGGATACCTGGGGGTTATGATTAAGACATTCCCTTCATATACACTCTCATGTTTCTTTAAACCAGTTTTATTGAATTAAATAAACAACTCAGTAGTCTATACTCATACTACTGATAAAATGAAGCAACTCTCAATTTAGATTTTTTAAATCACTAATTTTTGTTTTTCTTCCTCTCTCCCTCCCTTATTTCTTCCTTTTCTCTCTTCCTTCTCTCATGTTTACCTTCCTTTCTCCCTCCCTCACTCCTTGCCTCCCCCACTGCATTTTCTCTTTTTCTTGTATTTTGCTGACTTTCTAAACAACAGTAATGAACAGAATAGGATATTTTTCTCAAAATAATTAGCCATGAACCAAAAATAATTCCAAATAAATCTTCCCAAGTGGCCCAGAAGGAGGAACTTTTCCCTCACTTTACTTAAAGGCTAATGGTTTGATAATGAGATTCTGTGAAAACCTGAAAGGCATAGTGATTTTTTTCTCTATGTTTTGTGTACTTCGCTTTTCAGTGGTATAACACATTTTCTCTTAATTCATGTTAGAAAAATGTGTAATTTTACTAAAATCTGTACCCTGCATGACCTTAAATAATTAGAAAGACATGAAACTTTTGATAATGCATAGTAAACACACAGAGACCAGAATATCAGCAGATGTATAGGGCTTCACTCAGAAGGTAAGACCTAATGTGCAGAATGAAAAGTGCTTAGAACTTGGATGAATGGGTGGATGGATGGAGAAGATAAACAGTTTTTAGGAAGGGGCACAGATAGAGTAAAGATAGTAATGAAATGTTACCTATACTTCCATTTCAGAGTATTTGTGTTCAGGGCAACTTCCATAAATATATCATGGAACTTTTTACCTGTGGTTGAGACATATTTAGAAATCTCGCTAGATTAACTCCCAGTCTATTATCGTTTACCTACTTTTTAGGCCATTCAATACAGTTATGTTTAATTTGTTAGTGTACATTATTATTAATCTGATAACCCTAGATTTTAGACTTAACACAATACAAACTTAATTTTCACTTACATTGCAGGCCAATTCCAGGGCTCCTAGTTGGCAATTAGGTGATTTTCCTTCATCTTGAGATTCAGGTACATGGATCCTTCCATTTGGCAGCTGCACCATTCCCTTAGAGTCTCTTAACAGGTGGGAGAAGAGAAGACATAACCACCTCATCAAAATCATGGCCAGAAATTCATCACTTCTGCTCATAATCCATTAGGAAGAATCAGTCACATAGCCCTACTTAGCTGCAAGGGAAGTTTGGAAATGTAATTGTTTGGACAACTGTTTTCCCACAACTCAAAACCAGTTTTGATGGACAGTTAGCTGTCTCTGTCATTCTTACCAAATGCATTAACTTTCTATAGATGTACTTAAACTCCACCTTGGTTACTACTTTAGTGCTAAATCTTGGGCTGAATAGAAGAATATGTTAAAGTCCTGGGGAATATTTAGAGGAGAATATTTAAGAATCTTTAGAGTTTATCCATTTCTTAGAAAATACCCTTCAATAAGTAAATAGTCTTTGAAAGTACCCCATATTCTGCTTTTTAGTCCCATAATCGTAGATTTTTGTGTAATAGTTTGGCAACCAAACTGAAATCTGCCACTTTAATTATTCTCATATGATGCTCATCTCAGCTAGGATATGATCCATGTTCTCAGTTCATTAAACATTTCTTGATTTTAAAACAGTTCCCATTCAACTTTCTTCCCTAGTAGGTTCAATCTCCATGGCTTTCATTGTGGTTGCCTGTGGATACCATGCAGAAAGGGCACAGGTGAAAATAAATAGAATCTGAATTACTCTGCAAAGAGGCCCTAATTACGGTCTCCCCATTCATAAAAATACATCTTTCATCAGTGACAATTCAGTGCATTTATGGAAGGGTTCCCGTAACTTTCCATGGGTGTGGCCTGCCAATACTCATGTTTCTTTGGGGAGCACCTGAATAAATGATGTCCCATCATTTTTATGTGAGAATTCCTTCTCATGAGAGCTGCCTTCCAATTCAATATCTATGCCTGAACTGTTTTAGTTCCAATGGCTTTACATTTAATTCTAATTTCTCTCTTCTTTTTTTTTTTTTTATATAAACTTTGCTGTGTGGCTTCTTGAGGGATATTCCACGTGCATATTGGACGCCTGATAAGCCTCTTCTTTATCTAACACTCTAAAGGATGTGTTTTTCTACACAGAAATAACATATTAACAACAATAATACTGGCATTGAATTTCAAGCTTACAATAGCTTTCCATTTTATTCATTTAATATTTACAACAGCTTTGTGACAGGGCGCCTGGCTGGTTCAGTCAGAAGAGCATGGGACTCTTGGTCTCAGGTTCATAAGTCTGGTATAGAGATTACTTAAGTAAATAAATAAATCAACTTATATAACAACTCTGTGAGACTCAGAGGATAACTTGTCAAAGGAAACACAGCCAATTAACAGCAGAACTGATTTTAAATCAGGTCGTCAGATTTGCTTCTACATTATGATGCCCATTTAAGTTTACTATAATGCACAAACTTGAAATAATGTGAGAGTCATAATACTATGTTATTGATAGTAAGTGCATAGGAAAGTATCAATAAAAACATAGAGCTTCATGTAAAACTATGAGGATGGATGGATGAATGGGTTGAATGGGTAGAGAAGATAAGAAAGACCTATTCAGGATGAGGAACTGAATTCTTGCATAAAATCGAGAAAGAGGGGGCTGTGTACAGACATTATGAGGAAACTGAAATGTATGGTGAGAGACGACAGGGGAAAATGGGAGAAGAGCAATATGAAAAGGGTTAGCTAGATCAGCTAAGAAGGCCTAAATCTGGAGAGCTTTGAAAGTCTGGCAGAGAAATTTAGACTTAGTAAGAGGGTGGTAGTGAAAAAAATGTGATTTCTTGACATAGGAATATTAGGAGAATGTGCTTTAAAGAAGGAAGTATTTGGCAGTGGACCGACGGATAGCTTGAAAATAGCGAGCCTGAAGTCGGCCTATCTATTGCTGCCAGATCAAGATGCAAAAAAGATCTGGAGCCAGTGACAATGGAGCGTGAAGCAAAAGAGAGGCCACAGCTCAGGGCTACACTGGACAAAAAGAATAAATTGTTAAAAATAAAGCCTTAAGGCTTTAAACAAGGGGAATGAAAGAACGTGGAATTCAGGAATAACCTGTTTTCAAAAACAATGTTGAGATAATCTAATTGTCAAATTACAATTTAGTGATGTCAAAATCAATATAAGTGCTTTTCTGTTGATTGACCTATTTCTAAGCTATGCAATTTTGACTTTATTCCCTAATATGAGAAATTTCGAAGAGACGGTGTTTACTGGAAAAATATTCAACAACAGAGCCATTTTATCTCTCAAGAATAGGATTCTTCTACTGTCCTACTGTGGCTACTGTGTCAAAAATAAGCAAAATACTAACTGTCTTCATAGAAACAAGACTGTATGTTGTTCAAATTGTGAAGCTATTAATCCTGACCTTTAGAATAGCTTGACAATTTATACACAAAGCAGCACTTTGGCTATTAGGCTTTGAACTAAATATGCTTAAGACATTGTTCTTCTAAACAGTTGGTTGTTTATAGAAACACAAAAAATTTTAGAGATTATATTTCAGCCTTCAATTTTAGAGACAGTAAAACAAAATTTATTCAAAACACAGATCCAATTAGTGGCAGAGATGGGATTGGAATTCAGTTTTTTGACTCTGGATTCAGTATTCTAGAATATTCTTCATGGAACGTTGTTAAAAATAGAGGCAAAAACTTGGATGCCAGCAATAGTTTTGAATTATTTTACATCTATTACTTCAGAAATAATGCCCCAAAGTGCAATGAATTGGATATGATTATGACATCTACCTTGTAGGGAGGAACAAATGAGAATGTGTACAGATGGAGTAATACAGCTCGATAAGGTTTGAATAACACACTCAAGATTACATACTCATGAAGCTAGCATTTGAAACCCAGTAATCTGGTTCCAGGGGCTGTGCGCTTGCTGCTTCTCGAGCCTCAGCCCTAGCTCTAGTCTTTCTAAGTACTATACGTGTCAACTTTAAAACAGAGAATAGTAACTATAAGGACATAAAATAATAGAACTCCCAACTACGTTCTGCCTCTTGAACCAAAGATAATCTGTAGTTTTTGGCAAGATGTTATTTGATCATTAAAAGCTTGAGACAATTAACATTACAGGCTCCAGCCAATGTCAAGAGTAGTGGGGCATTCAACCTGGAAAGACAACTGAAAAAAATCCTTCATATTCCACTGTTCCTAGGACCTAAAGGGGGATGAATTCTGTGAGGAAGAACTTGAGCATTAGGAAGACACTGAGAACCAGGACTCTAGAAGACGGCAATTGCAAAGATGCTACATTTCGGTAATAGAGTGGGTGGACAACAGCATCAAACCCTGCAGGAAATTCAAACCATTGAAAGGCGGTTTATTAGATTTGGGAATTAGGAGGCCATTAGTGAGTTTTGAGAGAGCCATTTCACTGAACTAAGATTGCAGAAGGAATGCAAGGAATGCACATGAAGATGTAAATTGTAAATACATGCTGCACGCACCACTCCAGTTTACAAATCAAAACTAGATTACATTTCAGAAAGTTCAGTTGCGCCGTACTGTGTCAGAGTCAGAATATTTACCTCAGTTTTAAAAAAACTGTTTAATACACATTACTATTTAATAAGCATGGAACAAATATCAAAAAGTTTTAAGAAGTAAGTAGTGGAAAGTCTTCCTTTCCTTTCCTCATCCACCATCTGCATGTTTCTCATATTTTCCTGAGTAACCACTCTACAGATTTCATCTTTTTTTTTTT
>JAPYYJ010004235.1:0-10648 GCA_028533885.1 Nasua narica
ACCAAAAGAACTCACAAATGAATTCTACCAAACATTTAAAGAAGAGTTAATGCCTATTCTTTTCAAGCTATTCCAAAAAATAGAATGGGAATAGGAAGACTGAATACTCTTAGAAATGAGTTTTTGTATGATGGACAGTAAAACCTATGATTACTGCTACCAATTTCCAAATTCTTCTATAAGTTGTATCAATAAGCCCATAGAGCAGAAAATAAATTGATAAAAAATTTATGTGATTATTATATTAACAAATACTTATAGAATAATATATAAGGGAGAGAGAAAGACTAAAAACCTAGGGACCTAATACTTGTCCTGGGCACTTAAGGTATTTCCTTTAGTTCTAACTAAAATTTCACACTGGAAATTTTGAGAACACACAATAACAAAAGAACACCCACAAGCATAAATAAAAGTTTATATGCTTAGTGTTTTTAAAGGGTTTAAAAGGCATGCTCTACTAGCATACAACTTTTTCTCACTTACATAAGAGATTAATTTCTTTTTTTTTAGGATTTATTTATTTATTTTTAGAGAGAGAGCACACATGGGGAGTCGGAGGGAGTGGCTGAGGGAGAGGGAGAAAAAGAATCTCAAGCAGACTTCTGGCAGAGCACTGGAGGCCCATGCAGGGTTTATCTCACAACCTGGAGATCATGACTTGAGCCAAAATCAGGAGTCTAACACTTAACTGACTGAGCCACCCAGGCACCCTGTTAAGAACATTTTTAAGAAATAATTATAGGTCCTGAATCTATAAAGGACCTTGAGAGTTTCATAGATGTACTTACAATCACTGTCAACAGGTATATGTATATATGTGTATATATATACAATACATATCAGTAGAGAAGGAAATTTTAGAATTTATCTTTCCTATTTGTCTTAATACTCATGTCTGGTATAAAGATCTTCTTATATATGCACACATACACAAAAGTACTGGCTCTGCAAGTTGAGTCCTATTATTTTTTTCTGATCTTAGTGACAACTGAGAATTATTAATCACTGGCTTTGGTAAAATTTTTCTTCGAATAAAAGTCATTGTGAGATCATTATTCTTTATAGAATAAACAATACTAATTCCTACTTATATCACAATAGAAACAGCAAAAAAGGTATAAGGAAAACCAAAAGATATTTTAAAAATCAAGTTCATGAATAAAGTACAGTAAGTTAAAAATTAGTTGTTGTTTTACACAAATTGAACATCACTGATAATATCCCCTTTTTCACATTAACGCAGGACATTTTTGTGCTGATATAGTGACGGGAAATACTCTTGAACATCTAATGTGAATAATACAATATTATGTAATCTTTCTAAATAGCATCTCAAAACTTATTCATAATCATTATCTCTTTGGTTCCATATCCAAGGATCTGTTCTCTCCCAAATCAACTTCCTTAAAACTTAAACTGTTTTAACTTCACTTCTGACTTAAGTCAGCCTAAGAAGGGATTTGGGCACAAATAATTTATTGATCCTTAAGGCTGGAAGTAAAGCAAGTAAGGGAAGGAGAAAGAGCCAAGAAAGGGTAAAGATATGTCTAAGATAAAGTCTATCCCTGGATCTTCCCACAGAGTTGCCTATCTACCAGTTGGTACAAGTGCTGGTGGACTAAGCTTGACTGTTAACACTCAACACTTAGAAACTGGGAAATAAGGATACTGGCCTAATATAGAGGCTATAGGAAAAGTAATGAAGCAGGTCTGCCACATAGTTTGGAAACAGTTCACAAATGTGAACTCAAAATTTTGTGTGTAGATGGTCACTAAACTGTTATACTCATGAAAAAAATAGGTTTTGAATCTTACTAGTTTTCATTTTAGTCATACAGGTTTTTTTGTTCAAAAGTAGAAGATCTCTAGTAATTTGGAAAAAAAATGACGGAAGGAAACAAATATGGAAACTAGGTAGGCTTTTACCTCACAAACTCGGTTATTTAAGGAAATCATACAAACACAGATAGTTTCATATTTTTATACTGTGTATCTTTATGCCAGGTACATAACTGGAAGGGCCCAGTGCAAAATGAAAATGTGGGGCTCATTATTAAAAATTACTAATGATTTCAGGACAGCAGGGGGTTAGCCTGGTGGTGGGTATCGAGAGGGGCACGTACTGCATGGAGCACTGGGTGTGGTGCATGAACAATCAATCTTGTAACACTGAAAAATTAAAATAAATTTGGAAAAAAAAAAAAAAAAGCAAAGCCATAAACTAAGAACAGGTACTGTTTGACACTATAGGTCACATTTCCATGAAAGCTGTCCTGCCCTGAGAATAAATACTATAGTTTTAAGTGGAGAAATTTTCTAGTTTGATATGTTGTCATATGCTGGAGATAGGTATTTATACAATTTGAGAAACTATTTATAAATATAGCCCTCTAGATTCTAAATTTGTGGTCTTCTCTATTTCATCGACTTATAAAATGACAAAAAAATCAGATTTAAGATTGTAGTTGAAGAGACATTTAGAGAATTAAAGGAAACCTAAAAATACCTGATATATTGACAATATATTCAAGTTTTTCAAGTTTTTTTAGTATTTAAATATTTTTAGGATGTTTAAATATGCAATCTACTCTTCTTTACCCTGAATCAATAAAATATCTTAACTAAAGAAAAAAATATAATGATGTAAGAGGAAATGTAAAAAGTGTTTTTCAAAATTAAGATGTTCACCAGTTCTTGATCCATGAAGAACACAATCGATACTTGACAGGAAGGAAGAAAGGAAGGAAGGAAGGAAGGAAAGGAAAGGAAAGGAAGAAAGGAGGGAAGGAGAGAGGAAGGAAGGAGAGAGGGGAGAAGAGAGAGGAAAGGAAAACTTCAGAATGCCTAAGTCAAAAGCCAAAACTTATTAAACCTGAATGATTTCGATGCTCTAGGCTGTACATTATTACTAAAGGATATGAGTCATTTAGGGGATGCAGGAACCACCTGAGTTATGTCCAACATGAGTTAAGTGTTCACTTCACAATTTTTGTTTCATCTAATGTAACTGTGAGTTGTGACAAAATCATTATTTATTTTTGAAAACTGGATTTTTCTTTGAGCACTAATTATTAAAACTGGGCATAGAACATAGTGGTTTTTTTTAAATCAAATTTTCTCTTTCTAGTCACAACATAAAAGTAATATTGAAAAAGAGAGAGAGAGAATGGAGTATCCACTTCCTTTTATCCAGGTTATCAAGAAGGAAAAGCTTCATTAAGTTTACACAGAAAAATTATCTGCCAACACTAGACAATATTTTCCTCTTTTGATTCCATTCCCTAATAGAGTCTGTATTTTGCTATAACCCAATACCTGTTGACCTATGGCCATAAAGGCAGAAAATGAGAAGGTATTTTCTCACCATGAGAGTAATAATGAGCATTGATAAATTGTTTCATGGAAAGAGATTTGGTCAAAAGGTTAGCAGTGCAACAGTTTAGTCATTCAGTAATTGACCACTATTTATTCTGAAAATCTCTGTAAACCAACTTTTCATTTGATTTAGTTACTGTGAAATTGTTCTGCTCAAATACATACGGCTACAAAACATACACACTGACAGACAATGGCATCCACGGTGTTATGTTCAGCAGTGCTGCTTCTGTTGAAGATAACAATGTTGCCATTAACTAGTGTCTTACATACAACAGATGGTTTAGATGTTTTTTTTTTTTCTAGATTTAATATAAAGGTTACTATGAGACCATACAATTCCCTCTGTGAGTATTGTTGATTTTGATGAATTGGTTCTTTTTTAACTTCCAGATGACAGTGTGTTCAAACAGATGTTGAACATTTCAACCAACAATCATTAGGTTGACCCTACCCTCTGAGGATGTATCATTTTATTCTGAAAAATTTAATTCATTTTCTTGGGTTTTCACATTATAATACATAAAAAGCACTTACTATGGCTACAGGCTTATAGTGGGTAACATTTATTTAATTTATTAATATGTATGGGATATAAGGGATTATATCTCCATTATAAAAGTGTATGTGTATATATACACACACACTACACACACTGTATATATATATGAACTTGTGGAAGACTTCAAATTTTAGGAAAGGATAGTTTCATCAAAATATTGACTGTAGGTATTCAATAGATAATTCTGAAAAGCAAAAAGTTAATATGTAAACATCCAAAAATTACAATATTTTTCTTTTTCTTTCTTCACATATTATGGACTCTTTCTAGTCTGTACATATGAATCTAGTTCATTCTTTTTACAGATATAAGAAATTAAATATATATGTATACATATATACACAGGTTAATATATACATTCTCCCTCCAAAATTTGATAATATAATCTATATTCTCTACTACTTTGTTTTTATAACTAGGACATTGCTCCATATACATGGCTCATCTTTAAATGACTATGTATTATTTCATTAAATCAACATAATTGAATTAGTCTTCTATTGTCTTATTCATGTACATTTAGATTTCTTTCTAATTTTGTTACAAAATTTACCTAATGATTACCCATATAAAAGTAGATTTATCAAATTATGTCACAATTTTAATTGACTATTGTTAAAATGATTTTATCAAATTGTGCATGATTTTTTTAAAGATGAAAATGGGTGGTATCTTTGTTCAGGTTCTCACTTCCATGGTGTTGCCTCTAGTGTTTCAGCATTAACTGTGATGTTTGTTTTTGATAGGTTCTCCATATCACTTTAAGAAAATATATGTCTCTTACTAATTTACTAAGTTGTTTTTATTTGGAAATGTATGTTAAATTTGTTAAATGTCTTTGGGATATATAGAAGTGACTGTTTTTGATCCTTTAATTAGTTAATGTATAAATAAATTAGTAAATAAATATTCCTGATGTATATCCTACTTGGAAATTATATATTATTTTCATAACTTTTCTGCATATGTTAGTAACCTGAAAGGACATAGAAATGATACAAGAAAACATTGTTAAAAAGTATGTCACAATATATTTCATTGAAGAATGTTTATCATAAACAATAACATTAGGATAATGATACCAAATGAATTGATCAAAAAAGGATAAAATAGAAAGCTGAATCATGGGAAACAATGATAATGGACAAGAGGGTGATCAGAGAGAACATCGGGGAAAAAGTATTATATGATACTCATTCATGCACCAATCATTCAGTTCATCAGTCACCTGTTGGTGCTTTCATTTTATCATTTACAGATTCACCCCGAAGTTACTGAGCTTTACTTTGCAAAAAATACTGTGATCTACGGTTTTTTATCAGAAGAGGAGAGAATAATACATAAGTTAAACAAAAATAAAAATAAAGATCTTTTTGGCATACAAAGTAATTTTAGACAGTTATGGTAGAATCAAACTATAGAAGCTATACATAGTGAGTATACATAGTGAACAAAAAGTAATCAGAATAAGATTGTCTCATACCTTTTGACATATTTGAGGGATGACTGTGAAGTTGTAAGAATTCAACTATAAGTCACAGGAAAATTTATCTCATTACATTAGTGTCAAGACTTGTATAATTATATATAGTAGTTTCTAAATAGCTCCTCAATTTAAAGAAATAAAAAATAATACTAAAACAGTAAGTTTCAAATGATTTAAAGATGTTTGCCTACATACAAAATCTTTTACAGAATTGGCCTTGTTACTTTTTGGTGTATGTGTGAACATAAAGACACTGGAGAAATAAATGAATATCACAGAACAACAATTCAAAATTTAGGCTCTTAGGTTCTCTTCCCATTTTCATTTATTTCCTTCGATATTTATTGTACACATACCCAAAAAGTCTCTTCCTTTTACTTTGGAACTTTGTTACACTTTATCTAGATTTATTTGAAATCATAAATCAACATGGGTTTTAGGTTTTATTCACGTTTTTGAATACTCAAAGTTTACTGGTGATGATATCTAAATTTCAAGAGAGAACTGACTGACCTTTATAAAAAACATACTTTCATATCACATGGTTTTCATGTTTTTCTAATAGAGAAACTGAACAAAACTAGGTTCTCGGTTTTTATTCCTTTGTTTCAATCTACTCACCTGAAGTTAATTGATTCATTTATAACCTAAAAACTATTGATTTGGGCAGATGACAACGTAATGTGTTAGTATGCTGAATTTTGCTTGTTGCTGTTATAAAAAAGTTCTAGTAGCTTTCTAAAAAGCATGACATAAATTGCCTCCTAATTACTGATAACATTTATAAACCATCATCAATCTGGTAGAGGAGGTACTCATAGACGTTAAACAGGACAACATGTGCCAAATTAAATTAAATATGAAAATTAAGAAACCATATTGATAAACAGCATGCAATCTAATTTTTTTTTTACATAGTAACTCTCTCTCTTTGGTTCATAAGTTGGTTCTACCTAATATTATCTTTTTGATTTCTCTTTTAGTGTACATTAATCTTTCAAAGCAAATGTGACAAAATATAAATTATCTAATCTTGTTTAGCAACTTGGCTTCCCAAAAAAGAGAGTCATGTTAAAATAAAAATCAGTTATAGAAGGGCAAATATACTGGCATACCATATCTATTCAGCTTTAACAATGCCTTTACTTCCTGAAAAATGAAAGAGGTAAACCCATCTAGAAGTTATGAATAGTTTATAAATAAATTTATATGTCACTGTACTATGTAAAGTTTGTTAAAAATAAAAAAAATGGATTTAATCTATTTGAATGCTCTGTGCAATGGATGTCCTACTCCTCTGATAAGTGGTAGCTGTCAAGTGATGACAGATATATGCCTTGTAATAGTGACATGCCAATTACCAAGAAAGAGATAATGTCTGGTATATTTGAAAGTTAAGTCCAGAAGATGATGAGGCACTAGCTTACCTAGACTCCCAGTGAGACACCGTTATGTTAGCATTGGGAATGTGGGCAAATCTCTTGTCGATTAAACATGTAGTTAATGCTTCTCATCTCCTAACATCTATCATAGTCTGAGCCATTTTCATTGTTCTGGTGATAGATTTGTGTTGCCCAATACTGAAGATGGATGTGCACTAATCCTCTCATGGTTTTTCACCATTTGTGACAACCCGCAATTGAAGCAGAATTGTTTGGAAGTAATAGCATTGTCACTGACTCCAAGATGAAAACAAAATCAACTCATTTGCTTTCTTTTTGGCCAAGCTCCTCTGGACTATTAAACAATTTACAAAAGTAAACAAACCAACTAGTAATTATACTTATCACAATAGTTTTTGCTCGAAAAGAAAAGTTTGAAACAATTGTAATAAATTATAATGGAGTACCCAGAACCCCTTCTTAAATGCTTATATAAGAATATGAAAAGTGAAAAATCAGGATTATAATGTCAGTAGTTTAAAACAGTCATACTGGAGAAGAAAACAAGGATTCTTTTTAAAATCTAATGTCCCCTTACTGTAAACCCTAACCCTTTTGTTCCTTTGCCATGACTCAAAATTCTGATAGTTTTTACTTTCTGCATTGTAAGCTGCCAAGCAATTACTATCACCAAAATTTGAAGAGGTAGATTATAACTGTCAGAAATGTACAGCACACCCCATTAGTCTCAATTAGTAATTGTGTCCTGATAAGTATTTTTAAAAGCTCCAAATGCTAAATTATGGGGTTATCTGAGGGACAAAACTCATCTCTTGGAAAGCCATTCATTTATAAAAATGTTTTTACTGAAACAAAAAATAACATGAAAAAGTCAGCTGAAGCATAAAATAAAAGAAACAAAGTTCCAGAAATAATTCATGAAGGTGAACTTCAATAACTTAAAGGAGCTCTAGTCCTATGTATTTACAAAAGTATAAATAGCATGAACATTTTGATGATTTTGAAAACAGTGCATCTAATCCTGGAATATGCTTATTTCAGTAATGTCTCTACTTCATGGTTTACTATTAGTGGGCTTGATATAAATCCTTGGCTATTTAGATGATAACATTTATGCTTTTTTCTTTCTCAAGGTTTTTTTTGTTTATCCTACCATTCTTTTTTTTTTTTTTTAAAGATTTTATTTATTTATTTATTAGGAAAGAGAGAGAGTGAGAGAGAGCAGGTCAGATGAGAAGCGGATTCCCCATGGAGCTGGGAGCCCGATGTGGGACTCGATCCCGGGACTCCGGGACCA
Organism: Nasua narica; assembly: GCA_028533885.1. Taxonomy (NCBI): domain Eukaryota; kingdom Metazoa; phylum Chordata; class Mammalia; order Carnivora; family Procyonidae; genus Nasua; species Nasua narica. Next base: position 8,127 of record JAPYYJ010004235.1, read on the forward strand.
TGACCTGAGCCGAAGGCAGTCGCTCAACCAACTGCGCCACCCAGGGGCCTTATCCTACCATTCTTTCCCTAAGATTATCTAAACTAGTGATTCTCATCCAGGAGTGATTTTTCCCCCAGAGGACATTTGGATATGTCTAGAGCCATTTTTGGTAGTCATAACTAAAGGGATTATGTGTCATTGGCATCTAGTAGAATAGGGCAGGGATGCTGGTAAACTTTAACAATACACAGGGAAGCCCCCACAACAAAAATTATCTGGCCCCAAATGCCGGTAGGACTGCTTCAAGGAATCTTGATCTGAACCATAATGGTAAAATAAACTGTAACTGGTTCATTTTTTTCCACACATTTTCTAAAGGAAAAATGCTCTCAATATTTCATAGTTCTTGGTCTGGTTATCTATTGCTGTGTCATAGCCTAAGGTAGTAACCTAAAACAATAATTAAATTAATAAAAAGTAAACAAATAATTAAAATGAATCCCCTCAGTCACATCAAGGGCACAGATGGTTGAGAGCTGGAAAATAAAGACAGAATATTTAAAGACTTCTTTGGAGAAAGTCAAACACTAAGTTGTACACTTTGTCCTCCCCCACAATCCCTCCTACATTCAACACTTCAAAAAGTGGAGGGTAAAACTAATATGAGTCAGTGAAAGGAAGTCTAACAGACCAATCAAGGTATTGGGTATGTGTCACTAAAGGGGGTATGACACTGACGTGGTTCTTGACTTGTGCTTGAGAAAGCTAAAAGAGAAATAGCACAAGGTTGCAGGAGCAAGATCACACCACTTGCCCTAATAATAGATTAAAAAGTGTAAGAATCTGATGTACCAGGCATGGATCTAGCAATAGGAGCACTGGCCTGTAGTCATTTAAGATGGTATCTGGTTCAAAATGATAACCGAGCAATGAAAGAGCCACAGAAGTGATCCATAAGAACAAAGAAAATTTGACCGAAACAATGCATCTGGCCTAGAAGGCATGAATTCATCTTTAAAGTATCCTTATCTGCTTTCTTCTCCTTCCTCTTCTCTTTTGATCATGGAGACTAAAGAGTCTTTAGCTCAACAACTGAGTTGGTTGAGGGAATGCAAGCTAGGAAGAATGAAGAACCATGTGGATGGAAGTAGAGGGTATTATGCTAAATGAAGTAAGTCAATCAGGGAAAGATAATTACCATATGATTTCACTCATGTGTAGAATTTAAGAAACAAAACAGAAGATCATAGGGGAAGGAAGGGAAAAATAAAATAAGACAAAATCAGAGAGGGCAACAAGCCATAAGATACTCTTAACTCTAGGAAACAAACCGAGGGTTGCTAGAGGGCAAGTGGGTGGAGGAATGGGGTAACTGGGTGATGGGCATTAAGGAGGGCATAATAAGTACTGGGTATTATATGCAACTGATGAATCCCTGCACTCTACCTCTGAAACTAATAACACATTATATATTAAATAATTGTATTTAAATAAAATAAAATTTAAAAAAGAGATTCATTCCTCTGCCTTATATTATGGGGTCCATAAGGAGAAAGAAAATATTTAAGTTCCACATTTGATTACTATGCAGGGTTAGTCAATTCAATTTTACCAAGCTGGAATTGTGTTTTTGTCTTAAAGTGACCAGAAGGCATTAGATAAGATCAAAATTATAATAATAAATAAAAACAAAGCAAAACAGAAGCCATGGGGCCCATCAGCATATTCTAAATATATTCTCAATTATGCAAGTCCATCCTACTGATAATATGCAGCATGCCATGCGTCCATATTTTAAAAGAGTAGATACAAGTGCTGTGAATTGTGTAAGACTGATGATTGACAGACCTGTAACCCTGGGGCAAATAATACATTATATGTTAATAAAAAAAAAGAGAAGATACAAAGATGTTATGACATTTAGTGTGGGTAAAATCATGTAATTTATTTATTTTTTTTTAGTGTACAGTATTTTTATTTTTATGCTTATTTGTATCTTGTTCTTTTATTTTTTCCCGAAATATACTTATTTTACTTTGAGTGATTTAGAAAGACAATGCAAATAAATTTTATCCACAACTCTTTCATTAAATTACATGATTTTTCCTCCCCAGAGGAGGATGGTCTTTCTAAATCACTCAATATATGTTAACTACATAAATCTTAAATTAAGCAAATATCAACACAAATAACAAGAACAGTAAATAGAAGAATCGTATGGATGGGTGAGCACTTTAGCACACTGTAGTCATTGTTTAGTAATGAGTTCTCTTCTCCCATCAGGTTATCTCAAGAAACAGAGAAATGAGGATAACAGCTGGAGAAAGGGCAACGTAAACTATACATACCTGAAAACAAGCAAGGTGTAAACTGAAAGAGAAGGAATGCTAGCATTGCTGTAGGTCATATAAGATTCTATGCATGCAGCTTCTCCAATGATCCCAAAAGACACTGAAGAACAGAGCCAATGTCCTTAAAACAGTTAAATGTCTGACACAGAGGTCAATTCTTTAGATGATTAAAAACAAAACAAAACAAAA
>JAPYYJ010004236.1:0-10647 GCA_028533885.1 Nasua narica
CCGACAGGAGGAGGAAAAAGCCAAGCTTGGTTCGTGGAGGATTCAGCCCGCCTCTCAGCTCGGCCACTTCGGTGTTTGTGCAATGGGCTCAGGAACACAGAAGCTCTGAGGGCAGAGACGGCAGCTGGGCTGGGGCTCAACAGCACGAACTCCCTCTCACCATGGCTGCTCTGGCTCCTAGCACTGCTGAATGGATGACTGCACTGCCACAGAGACCAACACCTATCACCCGACGTGGTCCCATCCCTTGTGAAGACCAGCGAGCTACATGATAGCAACTCGACGACCTCAGACCCCGTCCGTCCTGGAAAGGGTGGTATCTCATCCGGACTGAGACTGACACGTGTGCCAGCTGTGTCTTTGGGCCAGCGCCACCGTCCAGGGCCCACAGGTGTCTGATCCACAGAAGTGGGATACTGGATAACAACGTGTCAAACTAAGAGACTCCCTCTAAGGCAAAGAAGGTGCAGCCGTGGGTATGTGACCACGGACTCCACATGGTCCTATACCACCCCATCCAGAAGCTGCCGGCCAGCCAGAGTGGTAAGAGGGTCTCTCAAAGAAACTGAGGCACTAGCTTGGAGACAACATCCTGTGAAGAATGGCGCTTCCCCCCGAATGCAATTTACTCCTTAAATCAATGGCCAGGGGTACCTGGGTGGCCCAGTCAGTTAAGCGACTGCCTTTGGCTCAGGTTGGGATCCCAGGGTCCCAGGATTGAGCACACATTGCATTGAGCTCCCCGCTCAGTAGGGAGTCTGCTTCTCCCTCTCCACCTGCCTCTACCCTCCTCCCCCGCTTTATGCACACACGATCACTCTCTCAAAAAAAAGAAAATCTTAAAAAAACAAACAAACACCAATGGCCATTATAGAGCGGTACATCCCCAAGGGAAAATACTGTACAGACAGCACAGCGTGGGTAGGAGCGGCCTCACTCAACATCACTCTCAGGGACTCACTTGGGAGCGGTGATTCCTGCCTGGGGAATTTCTACTTCCTTAGGCTGAAACTTTAGGCTCAGGGGGTCAAAAGGTCCTGGCTCCCAGGTGACATTTCCCCCAGGGTTCACACAGTAAGAGTTACAATGGCTGCTGCCTAGTCCCTTTGGGCTCCTTGAGCCAAAAGACCAGCAGGCCTAGAAACAGGCTACCACACTAGCAGGGATAATGGACCCTGATCATCACGAGGAGATAGGTCTGCTTCTATATAATGAGGCAATAAGGAATATAATTACTAATGTAATACTCTTTTAGCCACAAATGAGTTTTTGAAAATATTTTTAGCATATTTTGTCAGCTGTAATTATAGAATCGAGTTATATTATCTAAGGTCATTTTGAAAATCTAATCCTTGATTCTGCTACCTGTTCTCAAGCAGACACCTCAAAGATACTCTAAAGAAGTCCCACCGGTTAGGATGAGAATCTGTACTTCAGGGTTGTTTGTTTCCTGGGGAAAGCCTGTTTTATATGTTTTGTTTTTAAAGTAGCTCACATTTTCAGAGGAATGTTATTCCTTTTTCCACTACAGAGAACATTTAGGTGGTGAAAGAGGAAATTCGAGAAATCAGCCCAAGCACCAGCTTTCAGGATACAATTATTTAATGACCTTTCTTATTTTCAAATTGAGCCTATCTCCCTACTCCAGCATAACTAGAAGATTTAAGAATAAAATACAACCTACAGATGACAAAATGCTCAACTGAAAGATGACCATAAAACTAGGAAAGTCCAAGACTTCAGGAAAAAGGAGGAAGTTATTCCACACCGAGCACACATTTAGTTCATGTCAGTAAAAGAGCAACAGGTGCTCCAAGAAGAGCTTGTCACCTCTGACCTGCATCCGGGAACTAAGAGTCAGTGCGAGCATTCTTCCTTGGAATGTGACAGCCTCAAAAATCCCGAGTGTCACAAGATCATTTCGTCAATCTGACAACCAATTTTGGCCTCTGCCTCTAAGACAGCCCCTCTAACATCAACAAATGAAGGCCTATTTCTTCTCTAACAAAAATCAAAGCACCTCAGATTCAGGGAGGGTTCCCCATGAGACACTGTAAGCTGTGTCACCATTAGTTAGACTTTAATAGTGTAAAAAGGAACAGAAGCTGTTACAGTTTCAGCCAGCATTCTTACTTTGTCTAAAAATAAAAAATAAATTAAAAAATAGTTTTGTTTTGTTTTGTTTTAGAACTTAAGTACAATTAGAATATCGTTACCACATCTGCTCTCCCCTGAATTTCCTTTAGTCGGTAATTCAGAAACCGAGTGATTTTTCATCACATTCCACTCCAAACCCCCATTGACACAAACAGCACTGAATTAAAAAACTAAAATATTTTAGTCAAAACAAGAATGAGTTAATAAAACTACAGGCACATAGCTAAGAAGGTGTAGCACTTCAGTGTATCCTAATCAATGATTCAATCAAATCTGGGTTTTCTAATTAGCAGTAGTATTGGCATTGGATAGAGCAAATTTCCAGTCCTTACTAACCCCTTCCGACTTTTCTTCTCTCTAAAATGAAGTATGATTGCGGGGGGAGAAAATCTTCTGTTTTGCTACATACAACAGTGGATAGCAGGCAGTACAATTATTTCATTTTTATACCTTATAAATTCCAGGCCAAAATATATAGAGAATCAGCACCAATAAATGTAAATATGTGAACTTAATAGATGGAAAGAGTAGTATAAAGGAATGAACACAAAAAATGATATAGACTCAGACCAAGTAAAGTCATCTAACCTGTACATGCCTATGTCTGGTCTGGAAGAGAATAAAGCATAATAAAAATAGCTGCAGTTGTCAATGAGAAGGATTTTTCTTTTTCTGTATAGCTATTTGTGCAAAAAAAAGAAAAAAAAAAGCTTTAAAGGCTTAAGCTACAGAATTCCATTAAGTATAGGGCCCCTGGGTGGCGCAGTTGGTTGAGCGACTGCGTTTGGCTCGGGTCATGATCCCGGAGTCCCAGGATCGAGTCCCAGGATCGAGTCCCAGGATCGAGTCCCAGGATCGAGTCCCACATCGGGCTCCCGGCTCCATGGGGAGTCCGCTTCTCACTCCGACCTGCTCTCTCTCACTCTCTCTCTTTCCTAATAAATAAATAAATAAATAAATAAAATCTTAAAAAAAAAAAAAAAAAGAATTCCATAAGTATAGAAAGTATCTGAAAAGCTTTGAAGAAACGTCAAGGAAATATCTTTAGAATTTCATGCTCATGGGCACCTGGGTGGCTCGGTCATTAAGCGTCTGCCTTTGGCTCAGCTCACGATCCCAGGGTCCTGGGATCGAGCCCCACATCAGGTTCCCTCCTCGGCAGAAGCCTGCTTCTCTCTCTCTCACTCCCCCTGCTTGTATTCCCTCTCTCAATGTCTGTCAAATAAATAAAATCTTAAAAAAAAAATTTCATGTTGATACTTTCTTATAAAGAATGAGAAAAGTCTGGAGATTCACCTGAAAATACAATAAAATAGAAGGGGGAAAATGTGCTTTTAAAGCGCAGATAGTCCTTTTGTATACCAATAATTTCTCAGGAACTCTGAATGTTTAATATCAAAGACCAATTATGTCTATAAATGACAGCAAACTGAAAAGTAACTCTGGGCTAGAAGAGGTAGGCTGGGAGAGTTTATCCCTGAAAGATGGAAAACCTCATTTTCGCTGCCAACTTCATCTAGATTGATTGTTGGCACAAAACTTGGAAATTCTTGAAATGAAACGGTGGCTATCTCAATATTTTGTTACACTTTGCTCCAGTAAGAGAAAAAAAAGTCTTCCTTCAATTTACATAGCTTCATGAAATACAGAACTATTTTGATAGCTTTGTCAGCATTTCTAAATTCTAACCAAATGTCGTCTAACATAATAAAATATATTTTCCGGACCCCAGCACTCTCCATGGAACTGCTCTTAGCGTTCCAATCACCTGAGTTAGCTAACAGAAGTTCTGAAAGCAAGACTTACTTTCCATCAACCCTCCCAGGACCTGGCTGTACAGGCTACAGATATTTCTGTTACATCAGTGAAGAAAGGAACCTGTGGATAGAGAGACTTGGCCAATTCCCACAACCTTTCCACTTCCCGTCAGGGCTAGGGAGGCTATGAGGTTAGAGTTCATCCTATGACTTCTGGGGGGAACAGGGAGAAGAGGAGGCCACTTTTCCCACTGTGATTGTTACTGTAAGGAGAGTAGGCCCGGAGATGGAAAGGCTCAGGAGAGGGCCTGCCTGAGAGTGAAGCCAAAACAAAGGGAGGTACTGCTGAGAAATGAAGAAAAACGGAGTCCAGGAGATGCGATCCAGCTAAGTCTGAAGCTAGCAGCCCCTGTATTTTTTCGGTTCCATGGGCCAATGGGCGTGCAACTCCACCTTCACCAATGTGTTTGCTTTGAATCAATTTGAACTTATTTTGTCCCTCAAATGGAAAGAGTCCTGAATCAGTTAAGATGCTTTTAGCTGCAAGTAAAAGAACACCCGCCTAAAAATGGCTTCAACCACCGATGTTTGTTATTTCGTATAATAGGCAGCTCTAGAACTATCAATTCAACAAAACAACAATGCAGTCAAGAATCTGGGCTTCCCAGGTGTCCCCCTTGGCGATCCTTAGCACTCTGGCTTTTGTCTCTGAGCCACAGTGACTGCAAGACGTCCACCAGTGCTCCAGGCATCACATCCTCACAGGACAGCATCGAAGGTAGGGGAGATTTTTTTTTTTATCTGAGAGGATAGAGTGCACTGCACCTCGGCCCTTCCCCATGGTCTCACAGGCCAGAACGGGGTTTCATACTGCCTTGTTGCCTTCACCCCATTCAACCAGTCAATGGCAAAGGACAGTGGAATTATCGTGATGGCATAAAGACCTGTCTTGACCTGGAGGAGCTCATCTTCCTTGAGTGCACTATGGCAAGATATCTGACCAAATTTAGGGTATTTTCAAGGAAGAAGGGGGAAATGGCTCTTGGGTAGGCAACCAACAATATCTACTATAACTCCTAAAACAAGCACTGGTGTTCACTGACTTGCAGTTACCCAAATACTGAAAGAGTGAACATGACATTCCGAACCAAATTATAAGAACCATTGTTTCCATGTGCACAATACCTAAATACACACCAACTACAGTTCTTATTCTAAGAAACTATGAAAACTGAGAGCAAAACTGTACATTCTGTGGATTCCTGTTTTAAGTCTTTACTGAATGTCCCAAAATAGGTATTAGTTGTGTAGGTTATTTTCAGTATGCCTGATAGCAGGAAAGGAATGTTAATAAATGATCATCCCATGCTTAGAGCTCAAAGACTACCTTGTTAGCTAAGGTTGTTTGAATCTGCCAGGATGTGCTGCTCTAGAGCCTGCTAGAGGAAAATTGTTTTCCAACACTTTTCTGAAGATTAGTACTACCCAGTGGTGTCTCTTCCTTAAGATATGGCATCGCTGGGGGTCATGAGGCTTACATGAGGTGGCAGTGCAAAAGCCCAAAGGCAAGAAACTGACACTTAGTAGTAACGTGAGGCCCAGGGAAAACACAGGAGGGGCTGAACCAGGATAGTAGGAATGCAGATGGGACAAGAGAAGGCGAATCAAAGAACCCTCATCTCCAAAGCCAACCTAAACCATCACTGTACTGTGAAAGTATTACTACATACGCTAAACAAGACCTACAAGGCAAAGAAAATTAACTGAGAGCATCGGTGGTGATAAGGAGAAATTAAGTATCATTAGTGGGCAAGTGGAAACTAGTAAAAGTAACTACAATATGATAAACTGAGATCAGCCTGAGCTGATCTTAGTGAAAGCTGATATACTATGCCTTAGGCACGCCACCCACATTTTAGTCTTGATTTTTTTTTTTTTAAAGATTTTTATTTGTTTGAGAGAGATAGAGTGAGAGAGAACATGAGAGGGGAGAAGGTCGGAGGGAGAAGCAGACTCCCCATGGAGCCAGGAGTCTGATGTGGGACTCTGATCTGGGGACTCCGAGATCATGACCTGAGCTGAAGGCAGTTGCTCAACCAACTGAGCCACCCAGGCGCCCCTAGTCTTGATTTTAATACTTACTGAAAAGTAAGGTCCCTGCACCTTCCTTCGTTAACCATTTCAAATAACTTGCACATGAGCTCACATCTGTATCACATGGATTCACTCCCTTTAAGTAGAGGCTAATTAGCTTTTTTTCTTTTATTATTTATCATTGAAGTATAGTTGATATACAGAGGCTAATTATCTTAACAATTAACTGCCACAGGAAACAAGAGAGAAATGTAAATGAGGTAGAATGGAATGTTCCTGAAGACTTTAACTCTGAGGTGGAAGTGAGCCATTTCTCCTTCCTAAGCCGTAAGGGAAGGGAGAGTCCCTTCTGGCTGTAAAATTCAGTAACCCTATGAATTAAGTGTCAATTACTTGCCTTAGTTGAGTTGGGTGTCTGCACAGCCTAGTAACAGAGGTCAATGTGGCCCAAGGGTAGTTCCAGAAGCAGAAAGGCCTTCGAACTACATAGAGGGGGCTTCTATGTGATCTTTAGGAGGTCAGCACCCCTCTCTGAGCCACAGTGTCCTCATCTGTAAAATGGGATCATAACACCATCTTGGGAGGTGGCAGTGAGGATTAAATGAAAACATGGGGGCGCCTGGGTGGCTCAGTTGGTTAAGCAACTGCCTTCGGCTCAGGTCATGATCCCAGAGTGCTGGGATCGAGTCCCACATCAGGCTCCCAGCTCCACAGGGAGTCTGCTTCTCCCTCTGACCTTCTCCCCGCTCATGCTCTCTCTCGCTCTATCTCAAATAAATAAATAAAATCTTTAAAAAAAAAAATGAAAACAGGAACATACCACATCTTATGTGGTTCCTGGCACTAGGAAGGCACTCAAAAAATGGTATCATTACTGCTTTTATTATAGGATAACTGATAAGCACTTACCTAAAGAAACAACAGCAACACTCTCTGGCAAGAAATGCAATCTGTATCGGATCAGTAAATGCACCAATATGATGCAGATAGCTGTGGGGAAAAAAATAAGACATTGTTAAAATGGCACGATTTTAAATAATAAACACCAAGTTCAAAGCCATGGTTACTTCTGGGGGGGTTGCCAGGAAAATGTACAAGGGACAATGACACAATAAACTGCAGTTGTATTTTCAAGCTTACTACTTAACCTGGAAACAGACTCACAGTGTTTATAACATTGTCTCCTTATTTCTTTATATGCCTGGACTAGTTTGTTTACCAGGGGTTACTGAAAGAACAACAGACACCCAATGTTTTTCTAACTTGTTAAACCTAATACCATCATTTATTCTAATCTCTCAGATTCTGAGAAAAGTCTTCAACTGTTTTGAAATAATTAACTGGAAAACTTGAAATGGTGAGAAGGAAGTCAATGAAATCAATTACTTTTATGCAAATGTAACTGCAACAGATATCAACACAAAGTATTTGGCCACCATGTGACTGGTTCTCTTTGAATAGAGAAGGAAGTGAGAGTATTGTACAAAGAGGACAAAGTAAATACTTCCATGATGAGACCATCAGAAACCAAAAGATGGGGTGCGTGCTCCTCAGCTGGGTACTAGGGCTCTCGCTGGCTGAGGGCTCCCCATGAGCCAGGCGCTACACAGCACTTCCCAAACACTCGCTCACTTGGCCCCCAACACCCCTCTTAACTAGTTACTATTATCATAATCTCACGTCACTGGTAGGTGCTGCAGGGTTAAGCCCAATTCCAACCCTGGGCCCTTAACCATAGGCACCCACTACCTCCTTCCCAACTGCCTTTGTTCCTCAGTCGCCAAAATAAGAATAATGTCTGACTTTTCTCACAGAGATGCTGTCATGAAAGAAAAGAAAGGAAACAAGAGGAGGTAAAACTGTTTGAAAGAAAGAAGTATTTCTGGACACCCCTAAAGCATACTTTCACATAAATAATTCCTAAATGTAATTTCATGGTCCAAATGCAAGTGTGCATGTCTTTCTTTTATTACACACCTAGGTGGTATACCATCTCATTAGTCACAGTATTATCTTAATGGCACTAAAATAGTTGTTGCTTTTTTTTTTTGGTAAAAGGAAATGTTTAAACAATCTGCAGGTAGGTTAAATGGCCGCCCTCAGAGCCCACACAAACTAAATATCTTTAGGCCCACCAAAACGCACCAGGTGGCCAGAAAAAGGAATCAGTTGTACACACAGAAATTGTGTCCTCTTTTCATTCTGTGCTTTAAACTATCAATCAGTGGTGTTACTTTATTATAAATATTTAAGCTCGTTAGAAATATCCTATATTAAATTCTAAGAGCAAGAAAAAATGTTCTAATGCATAAGCACAACATATGTCTATGAAGACAGGCCTATTGTCTACAAAGGCAGGTACATAAGTATACCAAATCTAGAGAGTTCGCTCAGTTTCTGGTCCTTTTTTAGACCAAGCTAGAGGAAAAAATTAAAGTTTATCCTAATATATCAAACATCAATTTGTACCTTTAAAAGCAAAGGGGAGGGTGCCTGGGTGGCTCAGTCGGACCCCTGACTCTCAGGGTCATGAGATTCAGCCCTCTCTTTCTGTGCCTCCCCTCCCTATAGCTCTTAAAAAAAAAAAAAAAAAGAACAAAGGGGGAAAATTTGTCTATCAACAGAAAGAGCTAAATATGAGGCTCATCAATGCCAGGGAATGGTCTTCAGCCACTTAAAAAAATTAAGTCTGAAAAGAAGACCCACAGAATGGATGAGAGTATTTGTAAATCATTTATCTAATAAGGGTCTAGTAACCAGAATACATAAAGAACTCTTACAACTTAACGACAAAAAGACAAACAATATAATTTAAAAAATGGGCCAAGAACCAGAAAAGATATTTCTCCAAAGATACAAATGGCCAATAAGCACAGGAAAAGATGCTCAATGTCACTGGTCACTAGAAACATGCAAATCAGGACCATGAGATACAACTTCACACCGAGATGGCCATAATTAAAAACAAAGCACAACACAATGGAAAATAACAAGTGTTGGCAAGGAGCCGCTGGGACACGAGGGCACTGCTGGTGGGGATGAAAATGGTACAGCCTCTTTAGGAAGTTGGGAGTTTCTGAGAAAGTTATACATAGACTAAGCATTTAACCCAGCAGCTCCATTCCTGGGTATGTATCCAAGAGAAATTGAAATACATGTCTACAAGAAAACTTCTACGCAAATGTCGACAGCAGCGCTATTCACAACAGCCAAAACGTAGAAACAAGCCAAATGTCCAACAGTCAATGAGTGGATAAACGTAATGTGGTATATCTACATGAGATTATTATTCACCCATAATAATGAACACACTACTAACACACGCTACAACATGGATGAACCTTGAAGATACAATGCTAAGTGAAAGAAGCCAGACGTAAAAGGTCACATATTGTATGATTCTATTTGCCTGAAATGGAGTAGGCAAATTCCTAGGACTAGAAAGCAAAATAGCATTTACTAGAGACTGGGGATAGGGGATGGGGAGTGACAGGTTTTAAAGGGCACTAGGTCTCCCTTTGGGGTTGTGGGAACATTCTGGAACTAGATAATGATGGTGGTTGTACAACACTATGAGTGTACCAAATGCCACTGAATTGTACACTGTAAAATGGTTAAAATGGGATATATTTTATGTTTCTTTTAACACATACACATTCTTTAAAAAGAAAAAAAGATGAAGTAGATACAAAAAAGAGCAGTAACATAAGAAGACCTCTAAGACATTCTGAGATGAAAAAGCAAGTTACAGGAACCTATTTATATTAAAACAAAATACAAACTAGACATGCCTGTATGCATGAAAGTGCTTGTGAACGTATATATGCATATACACATACAAGTACATTTTCAAGTATACTTGGAAAAATACATAAAGTTGTATGTTGTATGTGAAGTTGTGTAAGAAAGGACAAAAATTTCTGTGTGGTATGGAGGATAGGTATACCACAAGTTAATATGCTTCTAAATGTTCATGCCCAAAGAAACTATATTAAAACATAGGCATATCAATTTTAATAACTCCATTAAATTTATTGACCCATAAAATGTGTCAAATGATGCTAATTGTTAACTCTAATGTAAGTCAATAAAAATGACTCACCCTGTTTCTGCAGAGTCAAAGATCAGCAAGGGTTAAGTGTAAATCAACTGATATAAAGCTTCTAAAGCAAAAAGTAACTGGAGTTTTGGCATCTCTCCTCAAAAAAGGGGAATACACTGTAACCCTTCGACAAGCTTATAAGACATAAAAGTTACACTTTCATTTGACTTAACTAAAATAGTAAACAAAAGCAGCATCTTAGAGGCTCAGTTAGTTAAATGTCTTGACTTTGGCCCAGGTCACGATCACATGGGTCCTGGGATCGATGGAGCCCTGCATTGGGCTCCTTGCAAGTGGAGAGTCTGCTTGTCCCTCTCCTACTGCCCCTCCCCATGCTATGTTCTGTCTTTCTCCCAAATAATAAATAGAGAAAACAAGCAGGGGGAGTAGCAGGCAGAGGCAGAGGGAGAAGCAGGATCCCCACTGAACAGGGAGCCCTACATGAGGCTAGATTCCAGGACCCTGAGATCATGACCTGAGCCGAAGGCAGACACCCAACCGACTGAGCCACCCAGGCGCCCCAATAAAAAAAAAAAA
>JAPYYJ010004237.1:0-10647 GCA_028533885.1 Nasua narica
TGGGGGGGTGGGTGAGCCTGGTGGTGGGTATCGAGAGGGGCACGTACTGCATGGAGCACTGGGTGCAGTGCATGAACAATCAATCTTGTAACACTGAAAAATTAAAATAAACAAATTTGGGGAGAAAAAAATAAAAAAATAAAATAAAATAAAATAAAAAAAGAAGTTCTTCTGCACTTGCTCCACTGAGCTGCTCTCTCACAGCTGCACAATAATTTTCTACAGACTGACTTGTTTAGTGAAACTCTCAGTACACATTTAAGGTATCCTGCCTGTTCTGGTTCCCAAATCCATCACTTGATCTCTGATTTCTATTTGTGATGGGTGAGACAAGGTGTAGAAACCTGTTTATTTTTACTCTAAATATAGTTCATAGGAAGTGAAAAGATCAGAGTAAGTGTTATAAATACAAAACAAACTCCCAGAGGGTTAATACCCAGATTTTGTGTTATTGTTGTTTGTATTGTTAAAGGAATAAATGCAGGTACAATAAGGCAAACTCCAAAAGTGAAAAAAAAATTTACATCAGAAAGGTATTTTTATCTTGGTCTGAGACATAGGAAGAATAAGATCTAGCGTTGGATTTTTCAATAATTAACTGTCTTACCTTGGGAAAATCATTTAACTAGTCTGAGACTGTTTTTCTAATGTTAATTCAGGGGATAGGTGGACGGGTCAGTTGATGAACTTTCATGTCATTTTCGGCTCCAAAGTTGTGCTTGTAACATAAAAACATAAATCAACTGACAATAAGAGAAATGCGTAACCATAAAAATAGAAGGGGGCCAAAGAGGCACTAAAAAATAGCAAAAATTACTTAGTCATCAGATGTTGATAATGTTAGGATGCCACCTGGAGTCCTAGAATAAGGAAGCCATAATGGCAAAAAGCCTTGGAAACAGCTGCCTAGGGGAGCAAATGAATAAGATCCTTCCTGATGGGCATCAAAAACCAAGCAATGAGAAAAGCACTGAGTGATGGATGAGCCTGAAATTAAACCCAAGATGATGCTGGTGATGATGGATGACTAATGATGTGAATTTTTTCAGTCTGTGTCAGCTAAATATCAGGGCAGCCTTGCTAAGTAATAGTGCAAGTGTGGCATTTAGAACCCATGGACCATGCTGGAAAACAGACCTGCAACCCTATACTCCATTCATTCAGAAAGGGTTACTGTGAGGGATTGTAAGTTGCTACAATCAAAATCAAAGTGTGAAAAAAAAATCAAAGTGTGCTCTTTTCTTGGGGACAGAGGGGTAGAGAGTTGAAAGGGAGCAAGGGGTTTTGAGAAACATAATTTTATCCAGAAAATCCTTCTCTTCCAGAGAGGGAGAAAGATGCCATTCCCAAAATGAACTCTTGACACATCTAAAGTACCTATGATTTACTCAGGGATCAGAGTGTTAAGACAACAAAACAGATCAACAACAGAGATAAGTGGAGACTCAGTTACGGTTTTCTAAAAATTCACAGGAGATATCTAACTTCGGATTCTACAGCAAGCCCCCAAAATGTCCTTTCCTTTTTCACCCACTCCTACTACATCTGATACTATTTCATTCTACAAATTAAATTCCATGGCAGCACTTCTCCTCTCTCCCTTTCCAGCTTATTCCTTTTCTCTCTGTTCCTAGCTACCTGGCTCAGAGGAACCTTTCTTAGGCATCAAAGAGTATCTTCCATTTAGGAGGTGGGAGAGAAGGGATGTCCCAGGGTTCTCTCTGATGGGCCAGTGGAGGATGGAGGATGAAGGCTGTGAATATCAGTCTTTTACCATTAGATTATAAGTGACCCCAGCAGGAAGCATATGTCAACCAGAATGGCTCAAATGGAGAGATGCTAATGAAATGACTAGACACTAGATATGGAAGTGTGAGTAGGTTCAAGGAAAAAACAAATGATGAAACACCCTGGAACCAACAGTTATCTGACCCTACCCTGAGCAGTAGTAGCACAGAGGGAGGAAATAGTTTTACTGGAGTACCGTGGTGGCTGAAGTCGAACCCTGCTGCCCAGCAGGAGCTATAATCAAAGAAAGACCTAGCCACTGGCAGGGACCCTGAATCCATGCACACAGCAGTGGGAGGAAGGGCTTCAACCTTTTCCCCTGCTCACTTTTCTGCCTACTCTCTTCCCAGTGGCCAACTGTCAAGACAGCCTGGGTGATGCCGTGGGCACAGAGCAGGGACGGCAGAGTAAGGAATGGGTAGAGGTGGAGACAGACAGAATAACTGGCACAGGCATTTCCTTTCTCACAGTAACATTGCTACTTGACCAGAAATCATGGTTACTTCAGTAATGACCAATGTTATTTTGTCTAGTAGATTCCCTTATTTTTGCTGTTTTTTCTTTCATTACCCTTCCTAGACTATACCTGGGCCCAGATCTCCATCTGAACCTGAAAACAAGCGCCACAGGAATTCCTCTGGAGGAAGATACAGAGGACATTTCATACGCACACTGGACTATGAACAACATTTCTGATGGTGGCCACCTCCTTGCTTCCAGCAGCTGTCTGCTTGTCCTTCTACCTGCCCCTTGTCAGTGATAGAATGACTGCAGCCAGAGCACTGCTGAGCTCCCAAGTATTTGCTAATTTGCTTTTTTATAAGATCACATCTGAGAACTCTACTGTGTCGCAGGGGGATATTGGAATGGCCCTAAATCAATTCTTTTGTCTTCTAGTGTTTATGAGGACAGTGCTTCCTGCTCAGACAGTGTGGAATTTCCATCAAGGATTAAGAGAGATTTAGGCCAGGGGCTCAAAGGTATTCAGGGATTACAGGGTCCCCAGCTTGAGGCTATGTTACTCACTTTCAGCCTACAATATGTGTGTTAATATCTGAGGGTCCTGGCTTGGGTACCCCAACCGTTATTCAAAATAAGATTTCTGTGGAAAAAAAGAAAGAAAAGAAAAAGAAAAAAAAGACTTCTGTGGAAAAAGATGAATTCTTAGCTCAAACCAAATGACATATGCATGATGTTTTTTGTTTCGGTATCACCTCCAGCTGGACGTAAAGTTGACTATCACATGTTCTAAAATAAATAGAGTGAAAAATTTAATCTGAAACAGTAAAAAAATTAAAAATGAAAAAACATTTAGGCTTCCTGTTTTACTTGCTGAATCTTGTTTTTAAAACCTCAAAGTGGGCTCAAATTCACTAAAAACTGATTCCTGAAAAGCATGGGTTCTACTTAAATAATTACTTTGAATTTAAAAAATGCCTCCCGTTATTGCATGTATCAAATATTCTGATAGTTGACAGCTAAAAAGAACCAACTTCTAGCGCTCAGAAAATCCTTCTGAAATGCCAGGTGGCAATCCTGTACTATTTCCTACTTTCTGAAAGCAGATGCTTTCCTTAGCCTCAGCTAGTTTTTATTTTTAATTTAAGTTCAGTTAGCTAACATATAGTACATCATTAGTTTCAGATGTTGAGTTCAATAATCTATCAGTTGTATGTAACACCCAGTGCTCATTACATTCATATTCCCTCTTTAATATCCATCACCCAATTACCCCATTCCCCCACCACCCACCTCCCTTTCCTATAGTTAAGAGTTTCATGTTTTGTCTCCCTCCCTGATTACTTTGATTTCAGTTTTCTCTCCCTGCACTGTTTCTTATATACCACATATTAGTGAAACCATATGATCATTGCCTTTCTCTGATTGATTTACTTTGCTCAGCATAATACCCTCCAGCCTCAACTACTTTGAATGGGTATTGTGTGATAATCCTGTTATCTCTAGGAATGTCCATCAGCCTTCCACCCTGCTAGATCCTCTGGCAAACTTTAAAGATCTTTATTCTTTGTTTTGTTTTTGCTTATTTTTAAATCTTCTTGATCTGATCCTTCATGAAAGTGTCATCTACATTGGCTTTCTTTTTAGGTCTCCAACAACTACTTCCAGCCCCTTTTTTATCCTACTGACTCCTCATGTGGACAACTCCTAAAGCTCACTTCTCTCCTCCTTCTCCTATCTCTCATTCCTACTCACACACACCCTACTGCCCAGACCCTTGTTTGCTTTTTAGACCCTAGCTTGTCCTCTGTGTTCCTTTCCCACATTCTGGGAATATCTTCTTCATTAATTTCCTAGGGCTGTAACAAAGTGACACAAATTGGGTGGCTTAAAAAAATGCAAAGTTATTCTATTAAACTTCTGGAGGCCAGAAGTCTGGTATCGGTTTCACTGGTCAAAACTACCCCCAGAGACCTTATGGAAAAATCCACCACCTTGCCTTTTCCAGCATCTAGAGGTGCATGCCTTGTATCTAGTGAGCCATAGTTGAGCTCATGGCCCCTTCCTCTAATTTTGTGGCCCACAGCATAGCATCTTTAAATCTCTCTGCTGAGCCAGACTCATCCACTACTTTCTCTCTCCTTTTTGTGCTCCATCTCCTTCCACCTGTCTCTTATAAGAGCACACACATAAAAGCTCATCTTGATCATCCAGGGTCTCATCTCAGATCTCAATATCAGCAACTAAATAACATTTGCAAATATATATAGATAGATAGATATAGATATATAGTTTTATATATACAGTTTATATATACAGTTTTATATATATATAAATATTTTATATATATATTTTATATATATATAAAACTGTATCAAGTACCATTTATTATAGCTTCTAGGAATTAGGATGTAAATTAGGATGCGGATATCTTTTCCTTTTTTCAAGTGAAGTATGTACAGTATTATATCAGTTTCAGGTGTACAGCATAGTGAGTCAGTATTTATATACATTACAAAAGGATCATCATGATACTTCTAGTTACTATCTGTCACCATGCAATATTATTTCAATGATATTGACTATATTTCCTATGCTTTACAATATAATCCTGAGACTTGTTTTATAAATTGAAGTATGCACCTCTTAATCTTTTTCACCTATTTCACCCATCCCTCTTCTGCCCTTTCCTCTGACAACCACCAGTTTGTTCTCTGTCTTTATGGGTCAGTATCGATTTTGCTTAGTCCTTTGTTTTTTAGATTCCACATATAAGTAAAATAATACAGTATTTGTCTTTCTGGGTCTGATTCATTACACTTAGATTAATATCATTTAGGTCCATCTGTGTTGCAAATGGCAAAATTTAATTCTTTTTCTTGGCTGTGTAATATTCCATCATGTATATATACTACATCTTCTTTATCCATTCATATATCAATGTATACTTAGGTTGCTTCTATATCTTGGCTATTGTGAATAATACTGCAATGAATGGGGTGGTGCATATATCTTTTCAAATTAGTGTTTTTGTTTTCTTTGAATAAATACCCAAAAGTAGTGTTGCTGGATCTTATGATAGTTCTATTTTTAATTCTTTGAGGAGCCTCCATACTGTTTTTCCATACTGGATGCTCCAATTTACATGCCACTAGCAATGCACGTGGGTTCACTTTTCTCCACATCCTCGCCAACACTTCTTATTTCTTCTTTTTGGTACAAGCAAAACTGACAGGTGTGAGGTGTTACCTCATTGTAGCTTTGATTTGCATTTCCCTGATGATTAGTAAGTTTGAGAAGCTTTTCATGTAACTTTTGACCCTCTATCTTCTTTTAAAAAATGTCCATTCAGTTGCTTTGCCCATTTTTTAATTGGACTACATCACTGGGCTATTTTGTCATTTAATCTCATTGTCATTTAATTGGGCTCTTTAGTGATTAAGTTGTATAAGTTTCTTATATATTTTGAATATTAACCCCATACCAGATGTATGATTTACAAAAATTTTCTAAAAAATTTGGTTGCCTTTTCATTTTGTTGATGCTCTTTACTTTGATGTAATTTCATTTGTATATTTTTGCCTTTGTTTCCCTTGTCTGAGGAGATCTAAAAAAAAAATATTGCTCAGACTAATGTCTGAGAGTTTACTGACTGTGTTTTCTTTGAGGAGTTGAATGATTTCAGGTCTTATATTTAGATCTTTAATCTATTTTGTGTTTATTTTTATATATAGTGTAAGAAAGTGATCCAGTTTCATTCTTTTTGCATATAGCTGTCCAGTTTTCCTAACACCATTTATTGAAGAGACTGTTTTTTTTTTTTTCCATTGTATTCTTACTGTCTTGGTTGTATATTAATTGAACATCTAAATGTGAGTTTGTTTCCGGACTCTCTATTCTGTTTCATTGATCTATGTGTCTGTTTTTGTGTCAGCACCATCTGTTTTGATTGAAAAGTGTGATATCTCCAGCTTTTTTCTTCTTTCTCAAAATTGCTTTGGTTATTTGGGATCTTTCATGGTTCCATAAAAACTTTCAGATTATTTGTTCTAGTTCTGTGAAAAAATGCCATTAGTCTTTTGATAGGGGTTACATTGAATTTGTAGATTACATTGAGTGGTATGGACATTTTAACAATATTATTTCTTCCAATCCATAAGCATGGTATACCTTTCCATTTATTTGTATCATTTTCAATTTCTTTCATCAATATCTTAGAGTTTTCAGAGTATTGGTTCTTTTATCTAATTGGTTAAATTTATTCTTAGATATTTTATTCCTTTTAATGTGATTATAAATGGGATTGTTTTCTGTTTTAAAGATTTATTTATTTATTTGAGAGAGAAAGAGAGAGTTTCATGATACTCTCTCTCATGAGTGGGGGAAGGGCAAAGGGAGAGGGAGAGAGCCTTAAGCAGACTCCACACTGAGCACAAAACCTGAGGTGGGGCTCAATCCCAGAACTCTGAGATCATGACCTGAGCCAAAATCAAGCCAGTCACTTAACCACTGAGCCACCAGGCACCCCTGGGCTTGTTTTCTTAATTTCTCTTTCTGATAGTTAAGTATTAGTGTATAGAAACACACCTGATTGGGGTACCTGGGTGGCTCAGTTATTAAGCTTTTGCCTTTGGCTCAGGTCATGATCCCAGGGTCCTGAGATCAAGTCCTGCATCAGGCTCCCTGCTCAGCAGGATGTCTGCTTCTCCCTCTCCCACTCCACATGCTTGTGTTTCCTCTCTTGTTGTGTCTCTCTCAGTCATATGAATAAATAAAATCTTTAAAAAAGGAAACATACCTGATTTCTGTATGTTAATTTTGTATCCTGAAATTTTATTGAATTTATTTAATAATTCTAATAGTTTCCTGGTTGAGTCTTTAGGATTTCCTATTTATAGTTTGTCAAGTGCAAATAGTGACAGATTTATTTCCTCTTAACCAATTTGGATGTCTTACTTTTTTCTATTGTCTGATTCCTGAGGGTAGGACTTCTAGAATCATATGAATAAAAGTGAAACTGAGCACCCTTATCCTGTTCCTGGTCTTAGATGAAAAGCTTTGAGCTTTTCACCATTGAGTCATATATGGCCTGTGTTATTTTGAGGTGTGTTCGCTCTATATTCACTTTGTTGGGAATTTTTTATCATAAATGGATGTTAAATTTTGTCAAAAGCTTCTTCTACATGTATGAGATGATCATATGACTTTTTGCTTCATTTTGTTGACATGGTATATCATATTGTTTGATTTGCCAATATTGAACCATTTTTGCATCTCTGGAATAAATTTCACTCGATCAGGGTATATGATCTTTTTAACATATTATTAAATTTGGTTTGCTAATATTTTATTGAGGATTTTTGCATCTATGTTCATCGGGGATATTGACCCATAATTACCTTTTTTTTTTGATTTGTCAGTTTAGGTATCATGTATAAATTTGTAAATGTTCCTTGCTCTTCAATATTTTGAAATAGTTTAGGGAAGATAAAAAGTAACACTTCTTTAAATGTTTGATAACATTCACCTATGAAGCCATCTGGTCCTGGACTTTTGTTTGTTGGGAATTTCTTTTTTTATTACTGGTTTGTCTATTCAGGTGTTCTATTTCTTCCTTATTCAGTCTTTGAAGGTTCTCTGTGTCTGGGAATTTATCTGTTTCTTTTATTCTTTCCAAATTATTTGCATATAATTGTTTGTAGTAGTCTCATAATCTTTTGTATTTCTGTGGTGTCCATTTTAAATTCTCCTCCTTCTCTTTTTTTCTTGATGAGTCAGGTGAAAAGTTAATCAATTTTGTTTATCTTTTCAAAGAATCATTTCTCAGTTTCACTGAAGAATTTGAATATATTTGGGAAGAGCCATTTTTCAGCTTCCCAGTCTTCACTCAGGGTAGTTTGAGCATCCTAAACTCAATGTGTATGACTGGCTTCACTAAAATCTAATTCTTCTGAACACTTGAGTATTCCTATTAGTGACATTTCAGCATCCTGGCTTGAAACCTCAGTCCCTCTTGCCCCATCATCTTCAGTGCTCACATCCAGACACATATTTATGTCTTTCTTTCATGGCCTTCTCTTTCCACTTCCACTAACTTAGCTCAGGTCCTTAATTCTCCATCCTTGGCCCATTTAGGTAAACTCTTACTAATGCTGCTGCTGATACTCTTCTTCATAGTGGATGCCACGAAATGCTTCTAAATCACCCTGTCTACCTTGGCACAAAACAGACCTTCCAGAGCAACCTAACTGCTTTGAGCCTTATTTTCCTATAATCTGCCAAGTTAGATTCAACTCTCCTTCTCTGGTATTCAGCCATAATATCCTGTCCTTTTAATCTGTTACAAACCCACTCTTCTAGTTAAACTCTATAACCCAACCAAAGTGAAATTTCAATTTTCCAATTCTTGCCCATCTTAAATAACCCACTTCTCATGCCCTTTCTTCCTTGAAGTCTCCCCTGGTTACTTAAGAAGCAATATTTTCTCCTTCCTCTGAACAATCTGGTTCTTACTGACACATTTCTCATACTGCTTTGCACTATAGTTATTTGTGTTGATTTTTTTCCTTATATGATTTCAAGTTCTGTAGACAATTATACTCTTTTAACTTCCACTGATTTCTTGTAGACTGTTGGCTTACATGTAGTAAATGTTTAATAAAATACTTATTAACGGGGTGAGCCTGGTGGTGGGTATTGAGGAGGGCACATATAGCATGGAACACTGGGTGTGGTACATGGACAATTAATCTTGTAATACTGAAAAAATAAAATAAACATATTTAGGGAAATAAAATAAAATACTTATTTTATTTTATTGACAGATTTATTTCCTCTTAACCAATTTGGATGTCTTACTTTTTTCTATTGTCTGATTCCTGAGGGTAGGACTTCTAGAATCATATGAATAAAAGTGAAACTGAGCACCTTTATCCTGTTCCTGGTCTTAGATGAAAAGCTTTGAGCTTTTCACCATTGAGTCATATATGGCCTGGTGGGCTGGAACAGGCCCACCACATAAAATATGTTTATTTTATTTTATTTTACTTATTAACTAAATTAAGGAATTAGGAAATAAATGGTTTCCCCTTTGCCTCTTTCTAGCTAAATCTTAGGATTATGTTTACTACTTTGGCCACATTGGTCCCAGACAATATCAATAAAGTTAAATAATGCTATCCTTAGAAATTCATTAAATATGGCCTTGAACTCTAAGAAAACTCAAAAACAGAGTGAGGACACTTAGAGCTGCCTAACTTCATTTAGCAAGATTTAGGGGAACTTCTTTTTATTCTCACATTGTTTTAATATTGCTTCACTGCCCGAAAAAGAGTTTGTTCCTAAATTGGGACAAGCAAAAATTGCTTTTCAATTCAATGAACTTCAGCACGCCTATCAGTGATGATTAGTCACTTACGTGTGATGGCACAGATATTACATAGCTGTACCTTATAAATGAAAGCATATGACCAAAAAGGGGCCATTACAGAAGAATTATACTCTAGGCTGTGTGTTAAAGTCTAAAATAAAATTATAGTTTAATCGATTATCTCATAGTAATTGCAGCATTTTTAAAAAGGAGTGACATAATTATTTAGACAAAAAGTGATATGGAGGATTGATAAATCCAATATGTAATGTAGGGGAAGAAGAAAGGGAGAAAAATGTACCTCTCATTCCTTCTAACTCAAAAGTGACAAAAGGGGCAGTAATATTTAAATATGATTCCCTCTAGTCTCCTGTTGACTTTCATGGTAAGAGAAACAATTAGTGATTTTTATATGGAATTTTAAACAAATTTATGCCTCTTCTTTATGGTAGTGCCTGGTGCAGAGTAAAGGACAATGGAATTTGCCTGGTGGAATAGCCTAGACTTATGCTATTTACTACACATGACTATGGAGAACTTGAAATGTGGCTAGTCCAAGTTGGGATCTGCTGTAAATATAAAACTCACACTGGATTTTCCAGATATTGTATAAAAACATAAAATATCTCATTAAGCCCTCCGGCCACAGCAGCCCCACCAGGGCCGAGCTCCCGCCTCGCCGTCCCGCCGCCCCTCCCCATCTCACTGGTGGTGGCGGCTGGAACAGGCCCACCAGCTGCCTCCGACCTGCCCAGTCTTTCCAGGGATGGAGGGAGTTCAGTTGAAGCGAGGAAAATCAAGATACTGCACTTTTTACAAATTGAAGGTTTGTGGAAAACTCCGCATTGAGCAAGTCTGGTGGTGCCATTTTTCCATCAGGTTTGGCTGAGGTTGTGTGTCTGTGTCACATTTTGGTGGTAAAGCCCAATTGCTCCAAAACCCTCCAGAGTACACCATGCCTGGATCAGGGGCGGTATATCCAGCTACACACCCTCTCATCCATTTCTCATCAAAATGACTAGGAGGAGGAA
>JAPYYJ010004238.1:0-10644 GCA_028533885.1 Nasua narica
GCTCTCTGCAGCTCACATAGATGGGCCCAGTGAAGGGAGCGGGGCAGGCCTCGTGTGTGAGAGTGAAAAATGCCTGTGCCCTTGACCCAACAATCCCTCTTTCAGGGGTTTTTGCTCTGGATGCCCCCACCCATGGGGAATCGTGTCTTCAGATGGGAATGGCAGTGACAGCAAAAACCTGGAAAAAAAAGCCCAGAGACTCAAATTTTCCAAAGTACTCTTCTACCTTTTAAATTTTGAACCATCTGAATCTGTTATATAATCAAATAAAGATAAAATAATTCACTCTTAAACAATTCTGGATCTGCTATTCACTAGATAAGTGATGCAGGGCCTTAGCCTCGGTTTCTATATCTATAAAATGCAGGCGACAGGGACTTGACTTCCTAGAAGTGCAGATATTGAGCAGGGTAAGGATGTAGAATTCACTCAGTATAAAGCCTACCTGCTAAGTTAATCGTTAACTGTTAGCTGCTGCTATTAATATTATCATCTATATTATTATGGTTTATTGCCTTGCAGGGAAGTTGTGAGAATGAAATAAAATAGTGTGTCTTATACATCAGCACAGTGCCTGAACATAAGGGGGGTGTGTGTGTGTGTATGTGTGTGTGTGTGTGTGTTTAACACGCAGCAAATAAGTACATATATATGTACATATGTATCTATTTGTTAAGGGAATTAAGGTTGCGTTCTGCATACTGTTTGACAACCTGATTATCATCCTTAAAACATCTTAAGCATTTTTCCTGTAATGTTAGTCATTAGGAGCATCGGTTTCCGTAGTGTAGTGGTTATCACGTTTGCCTCACGTTAGTCATCAGGAGCATTGCCCGGTGATGGTGGTAGAGCCGCAGTGCACCCTGGGAGAGAGCTGAGGGTTCTCCAGCTGGAGCAGCCATGCACATGGGCTGGGACAGTGCAGTCTGCCTGGCTTAGCATCATGAAGTGGTCCGGATGTCCAGTGTCACTTGCTGGCCCTGAGCCATCAGACAGGCCACTTCAACTCTCTGAGCCTTCCTACCTGAAGCATTCTCTTGAGGCTTAGAAATAATTTAAAGTGACAAATCCCTGGAGAAGGGGCTCACCAAATAATTATTAATTGCTCCTGATGTTTTGAATTAATCCAGTGGTGTCCATAATGAGGTGTGTGCACCAAGATCCATTGGGGGCAGAAGAAAATATGAGAACTTGAGTTTCTGTTTGTTTATTTTTAATCTCACTCTTTTACAATCTCTTTTGTGTGTACATTTTCAAATATATTAGTATATTATATAGTATAGTAGCGCTATTTACTATATATATAGCGTTGTTTTTTAATAAGAGATAAAAATGTATAACTGGAAAGTACATGCTTATATTCTTTTTACTGGTAAAAATGTACAAAATTGTATCTAGGGCATTATTTCCCTATCTGGTGGCTAGTTGTGTGGTATGAATTCTTCCTGTAGAGTAGATCGATTTGACCTAACTTAGAACCTTAGTCTCACAAGGGAAGGCAGTAGTTTGCCAATCTCACGCTGCACGGTAGTTTGTTTAGTCCTAGCACATCCAAAAAGGATTGTTCAAGTAATGTAACAGTAGTAATAATAACCTCACATCATATTTTACAGAGTTTTCTAGTGCCTCATAAATAATAATATAGAAACAAGCTTAGGCAATAGAATAATTTTGATTATAATCAATAGATATAATAATAGTTAATTATGAATGATTTTCAAATGCAGCTGCTTCCTATATAATTACAAAAGCATTAACCATGGTATTATACATTTACAAGGGAAAGAAAGTTGAGGTTTTAGTGGAGCAGGAAAACGCTAGCTTTAAAAATGAAATCTGAAACCATGAAAAGAGGTTCAACTTCCCTAGTAATCAGGAACGATGACTGAATGCAGATGAACTGCAAATGCAGAGTGAAACAAAGTACAACTTGTCACCTGTCATACGGGGCAGAAATGTTGGTCGGATGATGAGGCAGGGTGGGCGAGGATGTGGGAGTGCTCCGAGGCAGAGGTACTCGTGCAGCCGCTGGACGGTTTGGCAGCATTCTCGAGATAAAAGTGTTGGTGCCGATCACTCTCGGCTCACTCTCGGCCGTGCCCTCGAGAAACCCTCTTACATGGAGAGGCGTGAACCAGCATGCTCATTGCAGGACCGCTGTTAACACAAACAGTTGGAGCCAGCTATCATTTGCAAATGGTTAAAAAAAATTGTGACTTTTTAAAAAATTAAAGTGTAATTCACATACCGTGTACAATTCAGTGCTTTTCAGTATGTTCGCAGGACTGTGCGGCCATTGCCTCTCCTTAATTACAGAAAATTTTCATCACTGCAAAAGGAAACCCCTCTACCTATGAGCAGTCACTCCCCATTTCTCTCCTTTCCCCCCTCCCTTGGCAACCATCAATCCACTTCCTGTCTCTGTAACTTGCCTATTCCATATATTTCATATAAATGGAATTGTACAGTTTGAGGCCTTTTTTTCAAATAACAGATTTATTGAGATATAATTCACATATGATACAAGTTACCCATTTTAAATGTACTATTCAGTGGGTTTTAATATATTCACAGAGTTGTACAACTATCACAACAAACAATTTTAGAGAATTTTCGTCACGGGGCGCCTGGGTGGCTCAGTGGGTTAAAGCCTGTGCCTTCAGCTCAGGTCATGATCTCAGGGACCTGGGATCGAGCCCCACATTGGGCTGCCTGCTTCCCCCTCTCTCTCTGCCTGCCTCTCTGCCTACTTGTGATTTCTCTCTCTCTCTCTCTGTCAAGTAAATAAAATCTTAAAAAAAAAAAAGAATTTTCGTCACCCCAAGAAGGAGCCCCATTCCCTTTAGCTATCACCCCCAAACCCCTCCTCCCCAGTTCCAGGCAACCATTTCTGTCTCTATAGATTTGCCTCTCCTGCGTGTTTTCGTACAGATGGATCACAAAATATGTGTCCTTTGTGCCTGGCCCCTTTCACTTAGCACGTTTGCAAGATTCATCCACGATGTAGCATAACTCAGTGCCCCGTTTTTTTTAATTGCCAGATAATATTCTATTGTGTGACTACACATTTTGTTTCTCCATTCATCAGTTGGTGAACATTTGCATCGCTCCTACCTTTGGACCACTGTGAATAATGCTGCTAACGAGCATCCGTGTACAAATTTCTGTGATGAGCATTTGTTTTCTGTGCTCTCGGGTAGAGTTGCTGGGTCATGTGGTAACTGTTTTACTTTTTCAGGAACTGCCAAACTGTTCTCTCACAGCGACTGCACCATTTTACCTTCCCACCAGCAGTGTATGAATGAGGGCTCCTGTTTCTCTGTACCCTTGCCAGCGCTTGCTTTCCTGTCTTTTTATTTTAGCCATCCGAGGGAGTGTGAAGAGCTCTCTCATTGTGGTTTTGATTTGCATTCCCCTAATGGTGTTAAGCATCTTTTCATGTGCTTGTTGGCCATTTGTATATCTTCTTTGGAGAAATACCTATTCAATGTGTGGCATTTTTATGCTACGCTGCAGAGCTGTTCAAAGGAATGAGACAGCTCTATATGTCTCATTCAAAGGAATGAGACAGCCCTGAGTGCATCTCCCAACATTTAACACTGAGCAAAATAGCAAGTAGTAAAATGGTGCATTCTAGGACCGTAAATTTTATATAAATTTATATAATTTATATTTATACCTATATAAGTATATAATATTGCATGTATTATATAATATTTATATAAATATAATATTTATATGATTTATATAATAAATTTTATATAAATTTATATAATAAAATTTATATAAACACACACACTCAGGACTGTGTAGTTAAATATAAACATGTAAGAGGATAGAGAGTGATCTGGTAGAATATTTCCCAAACTTCAAGATAGTTGGTCACCTGGGGGCAGGAAGAGAAAGAACTAAGGTGGGCGTGGGATCTCATCAAAAGGGACTTTTGTCTTATTTATAACATTTTACAAATTATTCGTGAACTATTTGGTTAATAAAAAATTGTATTAAAAAGTCCTTGAAATGTATACACCATTTGAAAAGATAAGAAAAAGGAAACAACTGGGGAACCCTGTCTGGAGAGGTTAGAATCAGTGCTTTCATGCCACTAGACAACTTCTGTTCGGAAAATAGGTGCATGGACGCCCTTTACGGCCCAGATCTGTTATGTCTTGGTCTCTCTTTCAAAGTAATTTTATAATTGTTTTAATAATATGGGACAATTCAAATGGTACAGAGGTCTATAAAGTTAAACTTATCTCCTCGCTTCACCTGACCTCCTCCCCCACAGAAGTGAGTGTTCTAGCACTTCCTTTTCCTGATAAACTTCTCGTTATAGTATTGTGTCCTCGCCCCACCCAACAAAGTGTGTTTCTTCGGCTTCCTGGCTCTCCATTGTGATGGGGAGAGGAGCTCCTTCCTTTGTAGCGGGGAGGCAAGTCTTTGCCTTTAAGCGTCTAGGACCGTGGTCTTCAGGCTTGCTTTGTATCACTTGCTACCAGATTGTGATTTAGTAGGTCTGGAGGTCTGCTCCGGTGTCGGTATTTTATAAAAAGCTCCCATGGTGATCCTGATGAGTCAACCGGGTTAAAAATCATTTATCTAGTGAATAACAGAGCCGTCACAAACTGTCCCCGTGATGCTTCTTTGAGAATTATTTTGGGTTGGTTCTTTAGGAGAGAGTGATGAGCCTGTCAGCCTTAAGGAAACATGCCTGCACTTAGATGGTCTATTTTGTTCCAGGAATTTCACAGAATTTTTACTTTAGGTTATTTTTAGCATTGAGGTTTTATCTCTAACTGAATACTCTGCATAGAGCTGCCATCTGAATCTAAGAAAGTGATCTTGGATTCTTTTTTGAAAATGGTAGGATGATGCAGTATAGGGCAAACTTACCACGTGAGCTTTCTGTCATTTCGCATTGAAGATGGGTGGGTGTAGCAAAACTGACAGGTGTTAAATCTTCTGCGCCCAGCAGACTATCCTTGGGTCTTTGTTTTGTCAAACTTTTCATTCCCCAGCCGCACCCCACCCCCCCATTGTTGAACTTCATTATAGTATGTTGCCTGAGATGCAACTCAGAACTTCACATTGATTTCTATTCTTAGGTTTTCAGACATAAAACCTGCAGAAATCCATAAAAGCTATTTAAAGACCTAATAGTTTCCCTGGAATAATAAACTGAGTTATCTTCCTCATATCTTAAATTATGTTCAACTTTATATTTTCTCTTCTAGGTATTCTCATGGGAGCAGTTATAAAAATTATAGAGTTCAAAAAATTGGCAAATTGGAAGGTACGTTTGCCCAACTGCTGATTTTTGAAATACTCGACTATCAGTGAAGTTTATATTGTCCCATTAATTTTTTAACATTCTACAGGATTAGGGTTGATACCTTTACGTCTGACTCTTCTGAAAAAGCATAAGTCTCACACTGCTTCAAGTTCACATGGGAGCACTGGGTGTCATGTTTTGTTATTTATTTGCATTTCTGTGTAATCTTAGAATAACCTGCTGCTGTCTGGGGGAAAGGTCTTTAATTAGCATCAAACATCAATCAGTGGTTCTTGATGGCAGCTGAAGAGAAAACAGATTTTTCAGCACTGTGCTTACCGAATGCTTTCTACACTGTAGCTCATGTCCTTGTGACAATCACATGAGGTAGATTGACCACATATTATCATCACTGCGTTTTTACAGATGAAGGAAGTGGGACAAAGAGTTTGAGACACGTCCAACATCACAGAGCTAGAAAGTGGCTGAGTCGAGCCTTAGGGCCAGATGCGCTGGCCCTGTGCTGTGCTCTCCACCGCACCATGCTGACGTCAGCGTGCGGGCCTTCATCCCCTCGTGTCCACACAGTAGTCCACACATGAGCATCATCTTGTGGTACAAGGACTAATTGAAACTCGAATTTCAACTTAAACTTGTACATCCATATTGAATACAGAGATTTAAAAAGTGTGTAACAAAATTGATTGTGTGGGGGGCAATAAGGTTCATTTCAAAACATTAAAGAATATTTTGTGGCTAAAATTTAGCACGTTCAAACCCCTCTTAGTTTTTTTTGGGGGGTTGGTTTTTAAGATTTTATTTATTTATTTGGCAGAGAGAAGGAGATCACAAGTAGGCAGAGAGGCAGGCAGAGAGAGAGAGGGAAGCAGGCTCCCTGCTGAGCAGAGAGTCTGATTTGGGGCCCATTCCAGGACCCTGAGATCATGACCCGAGCCGAAGGCAGAGAGGCTTAACCCACTGAGCCACCCAGGCACCCCAAAACCCCTCTTGTTTTGATTCAGCTCCTAGGTGTTAGGATTAATTTACCTATGAAACTATAGAGTGTAAAACATGCAAAGCAAGCCACACAGTCTGACCTAAAACATAATTTGAACTGTTATAATTAATATTCAGGAAATACTGTATTCTTCAGTAGATTCTCAAAATACATGTTGAGTTCCTCCTATGATAGACCTCCCCTCAGCTGGGGAAGGGACTGGGTGGGCCCCACTGGCCCACACTGGGAATGATCTCTCTGCCCCACTACAACTGGTTAAATTTCCCCACTCACAGTGGCTAGTTGTAGGACAGGGGACACAGGCTGTAACCCCTTCTCCACTCCTGCACACAGCCTGATGTGTAGATACAGCCTGCTGACACATCTTGTTTCATTGAAAATCAGTCGCTCGTGGCACCTGGGTGGCTCAGTGGGTTAAGCCTCTGCCTTCAGCTCAGGTCATGATCTCAGGGTTCTGGGATTGAGCCCCGAATTGGGCTCTCTGCTCAGCAGGGAGCTTGCTTACCCCTCTCTCTATGCCTGCCTCTCTGCCTGCTTGTGATCTCCTCCTCTGTCAAATAAATAAATAAAATCATAAATTCATTCTCATTTAAAATAAAATAAAATCAGTCGCTCAAAATTGGAACTGATTTTAAACTAAAAATTGTTTTATTTTAAAATATTGTCACTCTATATGAAATGCTGGAGATATCACATAAAAACCTGAACTTCTAGCTTCCCTTAAAGAAGCAGAAACTCTCTTGACATCAGGCCCACATGCCACCCCACAGAGATCCAGCAGCTGCTCCTCTGGGGAACGTGTGGCCTGGGGAGCCTGTGAGTTGGTGACCCCTGTTCTGAGCAGTGGGGGCAGGGGGAAGGGGAGGTTGTCCTCCACTTTGAGTTTTGTATGTCTCAGTTTGTTGGATTTATTTTTCAGTAGATGTTACTTTCCAAGTTAAATAATAGTAGTATATTTGATGGTAGAGGCAAGTGAACAGAGTTGGGCGGTGAATGCAATTAGGCACCCAGAGAGCTATCCAGGTGATCCGGGCTGGTGCTCAGAGAAGGGGGAGGTTTTCTAGGCCAGGAAAGTTGGGCCAGGCTTCCTGGAGGAACAGGTGTCCGTGGAAAGCCAAACCAGGAAGCAGGACACCTGTTTGGAAACCCAGTGCAGGGGGAAGCGAGGGGAGATCAGAAAGACAAGGAGCCTGGTGTTCTTTCCATGCGGTCCTGCTGCCAGACTGGCCTGTTGGACCTGCCTCCACCTGTATTCATATACTTAATATATTTATTCTTGAAGCAACTTTCTTTTTTATGTATATTTTTTGTTGCAGTTTTTTTAAAGGCTGTTATTTTCGCTATTTTTGGGTATATGTTTCAGTGGCTAAATATATTTACAATGTTGTATATTCATCACATTATCTACTTCCAGAACTGTTTTATCATCCCAGACAGAAACTACCTAGTAAACAACTCCCCATTCCCCCCTCCCCAGTCTGTTCTTTTTCTTTTTTTCAGTATTTTCTATTTTTTTTAGTAGCC
Source organism: Nasua narica (assembly GCA_028533885.1). Classification (NCBI taxonomy): domain Eukaryota; kingdom Metazoa; phylum Chordata; class Mammalia; order Carnivora; family Procyonidae; genus Nasua; species Nasua narica. The sequence continues at coordinate 7,815 of JAPYYJ010004238.1, forward strand.
CCCTATTCTACTTTCTGTCTTTATGAATTTACCTATTTTATGATTCCACTTTATGTAAGTGGAATCATACAACATTTGTCCTTTTGTGTCTGGTTTATTTTACTCAGGATGTTTTTAAGGTTCATTCATCCCATAGCATGTGTCAGAATTTCCTTCCTTTTTGTGGCTGAATAATACTCTTTTGTAGGTATATACCACGCTTTGTTTATCCACTCATCTATTGATGGACTGTTGGTGTTTCTACCTTCTGGCTATTGTGGACAATGCTGCTGTGAACACTGGTTTATGATAGATGTTTATTTTAAAGGAGACATTATAATACTGGGTTATAATACTGTGGGAAACCAATACTGTTTTTATAAATAAATATAAAAACAGAGTAGTACAGAGGCCTCCCGAAGCCTCCGAGGTCAGGCTTATTCTGTCCAAAAGCAAGATGGAGCACATTGGAGAGAGGCTTCCCATGCCCAACCACCAACCTGCGGTGTCTTGGACTTACCTGGGACTGGAGAAGAATCAGAAGGGGCTGACTTTCTCAATCTGGGAGGTCAGTGGCATATGACATATATTGCTCAAGTACCTTCTAAAATCATCGCATACCATTTTGGGGATGATGTTGCCAAAAGGCACCTAGGATCTTTCTGTAACACTATTCGCTCACTGCAAGGTGGGAGATGCATTTCCTGTGGCTGCCGCAGCAAATTACCAAAACTGGGGGGCGTAAGGCCACAGAGATTATTCTTCCATAGTTCTAGAAGCCAGAAATTTGAAATCAAGGTGTTGGCAGGACCATGTTCCCTCTGGGGAGCAAATCCAGGGGATTTGAGGAGAAGCCATCATTGGCCTCTGCTGCTTCTGATGGTCCCAATCATTGCTTGGCTGGGGCAGTGTAACTCCTTTCTCTTCACTGTCTTCACATGTCCTCCTCCTCTGTGTGTTTCCTTTCCTGTCTCTTGTAAGGACACTGTCATTGAGTTTAGGGCCCACCCTAACTTAGTATGATCTCGTCTGGATTCTTCCCATAATTACATCCGCAAAGACCCCATTTTCAAAGAAGGTCATACCTGGGGTTCCAGGTGGACATGAATTAAGTCTGGAGGACACTGTGCAACCCACTGCAGGGAGGGTTCTTCTTCTTTTTCGGGCGGGGTGGGGCGTTAGTTTCTGCAACTCCAGAAGAATCTATACAGCAGTCCCACTGCACAGATCCTGAGAATAGGTTGCCCCACAAAACAGAGATCGGCCCATTTCTTTTCACATGGTCCCAGTCTGAGTCATGAGCTTGTTGCACGGCCAGTTATTTTAAGACTTAATAAGGCATTTTCAGAAGTCATCATTTGCTTTCTATTTTGAGCCTTTGAATGTTATTTTAGTCTTTATGGTAACAGCTGTACATTTGTAAAAATACACTTAGCCATTCTTTTGAATAGGGATTCTGACAAGAAATCTGACTGTCAAGACTGTGACATGAAAACTTTCATATGAGAAAGGGCCTAATTTTGCACTATTAAGTAGGCTTTGTATTACATGTGTCATTTTGAACTTGAGGACCAATATGAATTTCCCCCAATACACCAGCAATTAGAGATATTAATATAGAAAATGAAATTACTTTGCCATCCCTCCAAAGATAGCCATATTCTAGAAACACCTTTCCTAATGGTACTTAATACTTGAATCCGAAAGTGTGGCAAGGGCCTTGCTTGATAGCCATGTGCTTGATAGCCATGTCCCAAGTCACAAGGGCATCAGATGGAATCTGTTCCATCGTAGTCCCAGATTTGGGAAAATGGCACAGTTGTCTGTGACAGGCAGAGAAAAGGCAGGGCTGTTTTAAACGTGTATATTCCCTCCAAGTGGATTGTTTAGGGGTTACTTTTAACCTTTTCCCAGAGACTTTCAATTTGTGGACTTATTTTTGAAAGTGTTCTGTTTAATTGAAATGTTTTCTGTATTAAAATTAACTTTCTTTCCTTAGTAAAGAATGAAAATCAGGGGCCCCTGGGTGCTCAGTGGGTTAATTGTCCAACTCTTGATTTCAGCGTGGGTCCTGAGATGAAGCCCCACATTGGGCTCTGTGTTGGGTGTGGAGCCTGCTTAAGATTCTTTTTCTCCCTCTCCCTCCTCCCCTCCCCCATCCCTTTCTATTAAAAAAAAACAAAAGAATAAAGAGCATCTACTGTGTGTTTGGAAGCAGTTCATATACTGGTCATCTTTTAAAATCACTTGTCCTACATTTTTTAGTGCAGGTTTTATTGTGTTTTTGGTTTCTTCTTCTGCTTGGCTTTATCATCAGGTACTCTTTTAAACATTGCATATTTCCACTGGGCCTAAGAGGACAATTACTTTGGCTCTTTACTGGGGGATTTATTTCTTAACTACACAAATTCCATCCTTCTGAAAAGTACCCATTTTATATTTACAGGAAGAAGAAATGTTTCGTCCAAATATGTTTTTCCTCCTTTTGCTTCCTCCTATTATATTTGAGTCAGGATATTCATTACACAAGGTAAGACTCGGGCATGCGTTGGTGCTCTTGGTCTAGGTGGCTGCCGGTGTCAGTAAGGCAGCCTCCCAACAAGCTTGGGTGTGGACCTCGCAGTGGAGGATCTGTACCCACACCCGGGGGTGCACGCTGGAAGCTGGACTGCACCGCCTGACTTAGCGAGAGGGGCAGACATACCTGGTCCGTGGGCGGCTGTGATGGTTTCAGGCAGTGTGGCTTATTAACTAGTATTTTCCGTAGAGGGTTGCTTCGCCTAGCAAGTGATGGCCAAAGTGATTTTAAGTGGTGTACAGACAGACGGTCCATTGATTCCTCTTGCTGGAC
>JAPYYJ010004239.1:0-10644 GCA_028533885.1 Nasua narica
CTCAAGAGACACCAGAGGATCCACACTGGGGAGAAGCCCTATGTGTGTGGCGAGTGTGGAAAGGCCTTTACCCACTGCTCTACGTTCATCTTGCACAAAAGGGCCCACACTGGAGAAAAACCTTTTGAGTGCAAAGAATGTGGGAAAGCCTTTAGCAATCGTGCAGACCTCATCCGACACTTCAGCATCCACACTGGGGAGAAGCCCTACGAGTGCACGGAGTGTGGGAAGGCCTTCAACCGCCGGTCAGGGCTCACGAGGCACCAGCGGATTCACAGTGGAGAGAAGCCCTATGAATGTGTCGAGTGTGGGAAAACCTTCTGCTGGAGCACCAACCTCATTCGACACTCTATCATCCACACCGGAGAGAAGCCGTATGAGTGCAGTGAGTGTGGAAAAGCCTTCAGTCGCAGCTCATCCCTCACTCAGCATCAGAGGATTCATACTGGGAGAAACACTGTCAGTGTAACAGAAGTGGGAAGACCCTTCACGAGTGGGCAGCCATCAGTCAACCTCCAAGAGCTCCTTTTGGGGAAAGACTTCTTGAATGTAACTACTGAGGAAACACCTTACTCAGATTCTGATCGTTCATACCAAAGAGAAGCCCCTCAGTTTCCTTCCCGATGAGAAACCCTTCTGTTGCAGGATGTCATTTGTCATCTGAGGAGTCAGACTGGAAATTGACTCAGTCTAGAGCATTGTTCTGCATCTGAGAATTCATCCAGGGAGAGACCCAGTGGTTATATGCACATAGGAAAACCTCCAGCTACGTCTTTTTCCTTATTTTACACTGCAGTAATATCTCAGGAATTTTTTTTTTTTTTTTAATGAAAGAGACATAGAAGAGAAAATGCATTGCAAACACAAACATTTTCCTTCAGACTTCCTTCCCAAGCCTTTGGCACTTTGTCATAGAGTCCCCAGTTTACTTGGCAGGAGGAGGATTTTGTTTTAGAGATAAAGGACCCACACTTTTATGTGTCTTACATATACATTCATTGCTGTCCAGTGTCAAGAGAGTTAATTGAAGACAGGTTTGGAAACTTCATGAACATCATCTTTGTTCTAAAACATTTTCTCTGTTCTTAAGGAACTTAATTTTTGTGAGAAATATAAAGGCTGGAGCCATCAAACACCTTTCTATTGAGATAAAAATACACATATGAATGAGCACATTTTATTGCACCAGTTAAAACTAAGGCTTTCATTTTTTTTAAAAAAAAAAAAAGAATCTTCATGTGATTTTAAGGAGCTGATACTTAGACTCTTTCTTGATCCTGTACTATTGGTTTACTTGATTGCTATAATTAGTTGGTAAATCTCCGAGTTGTATAAAATGATTTCTTCACTATTCTTTTTATTTAAAACTGATTTAGCACTCTTCATTACTTCGAATTTCCACATAACATTTTGGAAAAGTTTGTCTATTTTTATGAAAAAAATCTATTGAATTTCGATAGAAATTGAGTTAAATTGTTAGATCAATTTGTTGAGAATTGGCGTTTTTATGAACACAGTATGCCTCTGTGTTTGTTTAAGTATTGCTTGATTTACTTCATCACTGTTGTATAAATTTCAGTAATAGGTCCTGTATGGTTTTTATAAGGTTTATATCTAGGTGGGTTTTTTTTCCTTTTATTATAAATGGCATTGATTTTTAAACTTTCAATTTCCACACAAGTTTTAGTAGTATGCAGAAATGTAATTAAATGTAATTAAAATTTGGATGTCATTTTGGTATCCTGCAACCTTGCTGAACTGTAGACATTTATTTGTTTTGATAGAATGCTTGGGATTAGAAAACATAGAAATATCATCTGCAAAAGAGACGGTTTTATTTCTTCCTTACCGTCTGCATACCTCGTATTTTCTTTTCTTGTCTGCTGTACTAGCTAGGATTTCCAATATGACGTTGAACAGTAGTAATAGTAGTAAGAAGGCTGTCCTTGTCTGGTTTCTGATATTAGGGGGAAAACATTCATTTTTTCATCAAGTATGATGTTAGTATAAGGTTTTTTTCATAGAAGTTTCTTACCAAGTTTAGAAAGTTTCCCATATTCCTAATTTGCGGTAGTTTTTTGTTTGTTGTTATTGTGAATGGGTGTTCAATTTTATCATACACTTTTTCTATACCAATTGATATATTCTTGTGTTTTTTCTTCTGTAGCTTGTTGATACGATGTATTACATTTATTTGAGTTTTGAATGTGGAATCAGGTTTGTTGTCTTGAAATAAGCCCTACTTGGTTTAGAGTATAATTATTTTTATGTATTATATTACAGTATTCAGTATGCTGGTATGTTGAGGAAGTTTTCCTCTAATTTCATTAGTGGTAATGATACGTAGATATCTTTCTTTCATTCATTTTTGTTTGTTTTTTGTCTTTTGTACTGTCATTGGTTTTGGTGTGTAGGTGATAGTGGCCTCCCAATATGTATTGGGAGTATTCTTTTATTATGTGGAAGATAGTATATAGAATTGGTTTTATTTTTAATGTTTGGTGGCATTCTCTAGTGAACCATTTATGCCTGGAGATTTTTCTTTGGATGCTTTTTAATTATGTATTTATTTTATTTAATATGTATAGAACTGTTCAGAATGTTTCATATTGGATGAATTCTCATAGTTCTTTTTTAGGAATTGTTCCATTTCATCTAAATTTTCTTATTTGTTTCAAGTATTCTTTTATTATATTGTTTATGATGGAAGAATCTCTACTCATATCTCCTATTAGATTCCTGATATTGGAAATGTGTCAACTCTCTCTTTATCTTTGTTAATCTTCTTAGGTATTTACCATTTTTTTGGATCTTTTTAAAGAAGCAGCACTTTATACCACTGTTTTTTCTCTGTTATCTTTTTGTTTCTAATTTCACTGATATCTGTATTGACCTGTATTATATCTGTTCTTTCATCTGCTTTGGTGGTATTTTTCTCTGTATTTTCTTGGGACAGATGCTTAGATGCTTTTCTGATGTAAGCACTATGTTCTATAAGTTTTCCTTATAGCACTTTCCTCACAAGTTGTAATACATTTTAATTACATTTTATTTGGTTCTAAAAATTTCTTTATTCAAGATTTCCTTTCTAACCCATAAATTATTTAGAAGTGTATTGTTTAATTTCCTAGTGCGTGGAGTATTTCATTTTTTTGGTAATGACTTCTAGTTTGTTTTATATTTGATCTGGTTGTTTAAATTTGTTGAGGTTTGCTTTATGAACCGAAATATGGTCTGTCTTGACGAATGTTTATAAAGTTGCTTGAAAAGAATGTATATTCTTCTGTCATTGGATGGAGTTTGTATAAATGTCCACACGATCCTGTTGATTGATGATGTTATTCAGATTTTGTATATGCTTGCTGATTTTCTGCTTAGTACTGCCCCCAATAGCTGAGAGAGGGATTTTGAAGTCCTGAAGTATAATCTGGAATTGTCTGTTTCTCCTTTTAAGTTCTACCAGTTTTTGCTTTGAGTATTTCAAAGCTCCGTTGTAGGTGCCTACACATTTAGGATTGCATCTTGGTGTGTTGACTTTTTTATCATTATGTAATGTCCCTTTTTGCCCCTGTAAATTTCCTTTGAAGTATATTTTATCTGCTATTAATATAGTCACTATTGCATTTTTTGGATAACATTTTGCAGTTTTTGGTTTACATTGTTCTATAATTTTATTTTCACCCTTATGTATATCTTTATATTTGAAGTGAGTCCCCAGGAATAGCACATATTCAGGCCATGCTTTGTTTTTGTCCATTTTGTTGATTTCTTTTTAAAATTGCTATATTTAGACCATTTAAGTTTAAAATAATTACTGATATGTTAGGGCTTGAGTTTGCCAGTTTATGATTTGGTTTTTCTTTTTCTTTTCCCTGTTTATTTTTCCTCTGTTTGGGGTTTTTTTTGTTTTTGTTTTTTTTTGTTTTTGTTTTTGTTTGTTTGTTTTTGCCTTCCTGTGGGTTACTTTAATTTTTAGAATTCCATTTGATATAAATATGATGTTCCTGACTATATTTCTTTGTATTTTAGTAGTTATTTTAGGTATTGTTTTATACACATAAAATTTATCACAGCCTGTGGCTGTGATAACAGCCTTAGCACTTGGATATGTAGAAACCTTACTTTCATTGGTCCCTTCACATTCACCACTCTTTAATATGATTGTGTCAAGTATTCCCTCTTTATACACTGAGCATCATATTGGATGAGGTTTTTTGCTTCAACTAACAAACAATTTACACAAAACCCATGAGAAGTGTAGTTCATTTACCTCTACTTTTTTTTTTTCATTTACCCCTACTTTTATCCATTCCATTGTTCTTTCGTCTTGAAATCTCAAGATTTTTTTTTTCTATTAACATTTCCTTTCTTTTTTTGCAAACTCCTTTACAGATCTTCCTTCACTTGTGATGGAGTTACATGTCAGTAAACCCATTGTAAGTTGAAAATACTGTAGTCAGAAATGCATTCAGTACACCTGACCCACTGACCATCATAGTGTAACCTAGTCTATGTTAAACCTACTACTCAGAACACTTCCATTGGTTTACGGGTGGGCAGAGTCATCTGATACAAAACCTATTTTATAATAAAGTGTTGAATATCTTATGTAATATATTGAGTACTAAGCTGAAAGTGAAAACCCATGATTGTCTGGGTACTTATCATTAACATAACACAGCTGTTAGAACATTTGAGGGGGTGAACTAAATTAATTGCTGGATAATGGGGATGCTACAGTGACAGGATCATCAATTTCTCTTATGAGGAGGCTGGAGAATAGCCTCTAGAAGGCACCAAGGCACCAACACTTGTTGATGGTTCAGCCGGTAGAGTGTTCTTTAGGAAGATACCAAGTTTTGACTGTGCAATTTGTTTCTTCTCATTGTATATTTTTCTGTAGCAAGCAGGAGCATCCTGTATCTGCCCATCAGCTCTTGGGAATGTCTTGTTACTGACATCCATTTCTTCTAACAGCCCAATGCCACTGCTGATGGGAGCAGAGTCCTCTGTCAGGGTGTCTGCTGTGCCCTTTACTGTGCTTCATGTGTAACTTCTTCTGCGTCAGCTTCTTTATTTCGTTGTCCTTTCAGTTTGATTAGCTCCGCCTCACCGCCAACAAGCTCAGAAATATCCTCATCATTAATGTCTAATTCTGGCTGTTTGCCAAGCACTAATACCTTGTTACTTAACATTCATCCACAGCAGAATCTTTGTTAAAGCCTCTGAACGTGTTCACATCATGCATCGCTATGTGACTGCTCATTCTGTAGTGATATTCTGGAGAGCATTTAGACTGTGAAAATCTTTCTAAAACTTGGAGCATTTGGCTAGATTCAGTCACTTCGGGAGCCTATGCGAATGGCATAAATAGTGTGCCTTGAACGTAGGTGTTGCACCGTGGTCCATGGATTGAATGAGTGCAGTTGTGTGTGTTGGCAAACGTCCGACCTTTACATCAGGATGCCTGTGCCTGAATTGCTGTGGGTGCCCTGAAGCACTCTCTCAGATGAGAAGAATCTCAAATGGGACGTTGCCTTGCCTACAATAGTCTCTTGCCTGTGGCATAAAACAGTTTGAAAACCAGCTTCTAAACAGTGCTAATGTCATCCAGGTTTTCTTGTAATGGTGGTAATAAATGGGAAGCATAAGTACATGCATAAGTATATGCTCACATTCTTGAATGGAAGCATAAGTATATCCCATAGTATAAGTATATGCTCACATTCTTTTTTTTTTTTTTAAGATTTTTTATTTATTTATTAGAGAGAGAGAAAGAGACTGAGAATGAGAGGGGAGAAGGTCAGAGGGAGAAGCAGACTTCCCACAGAGCTGGGAGTCCGACATGGGACTCGATCCCGGAACTCCGGGATCATGACCCGAGCCGAAGGCAGCCGCTCAACCAACTGAGCCACCCAGGCGCCCCTATGCTCACATTCTTGAATACTCTAGGGTTCTCTGAGTGGTAGAGTAGAAAAGGCTTCCATTTGAACTCTGCAACGTTTCCACCCAAAAGCAGCAGCATGTGTCTTTCAGTATATCACTTTAACGGTATCATAGGTCAAAAAAATCCTAAAATCATTCTAAGTCAGGGATCACCTGTAGTCTTTCTTATGGGGAAGGTCTTCTAGTAACAAATGTTTTTGTTTTCCTTCATCTAAAAACGTAAGGCTCCTTCATTCTAGTAGGATATTTTTGTGGGATATAGGATTTGGGGGTCAACAGTTCTTTCCTTGTAGTACTGGGAAAGCATGTCATTTCCTTCTATTCTCCTTGGTTTCAGATGAGAAGTCTGCCAATTGACCCATTGTTTTTCTATCTGTAATACATCTTTCTGTCAGGCTCGTGTGTTTTTTTTATTATATATAGAGTTCTAAAGTTTGATTATGATATAACCTGGCATGACATTTTGGGGGTTTATCCTGGTTAGTGTTTGCCTAGCTTTTTGAATCTGTTGGTGTATATCCTTTGCCAATTTGGAAGATTTTTAGATATTCTTCAATTATTTTGTTCAGCCCCACAGTTTCTCCTCTCTTTCAGGACTCCAATAACGTGAGTGATAGATCTTTTGTTTTTGTCCAGGAGATTCCTTGGACTCCCGCTGCCCCTGATACTCCAGTCTGTTTTCTCTTATTTGCTTAGAAAGGGATTTATTTCCATTGATCTCTCTTTGAGCTTACTAAATCTTTTGAGCTCACCCAGCGAGTGTTCATTTGGTTTTTGACTTTTTCAGTTTAATTTCTCTTTGTTTCCTTTATACATCTTTTTTTCTGCTTAGTTTGTCGTGCCAAAGAATGACTCTGAAAAAAACGGGCAATACCGTGTAGTCCAAAGTCATATTTTCTGGGGGTTTGTCTTGATGTTAGAATGGAAATCCTAGATTATATGGAGGAATGGAAGGCCTGCAGTCTTCTATCTTGGTATCCACGTATATTTCTAAGAACAGACATTAGAACTGAGAGGGATCTGCAGAATATTCAGAGATTTGTTCTCCAGGAAAGGTTACTCTGTAAAATTCCCCAGCTCTCTATACCCCCCGCCCCCGCCGACCCTTGCTACTGAAAAGTAGAGCATTTCTATAAAACCCTTTCTAACCCAAAATGGCATAAAACAAAGAAGCAATTACCATTCATTTATATGAAAAAAAATTTTTTTTAGCATTCCCAGACTCCAAAAATAACCTCTTAGGCTTCTCTGATACTTTAGGACATCTTGGTAAGAGATGCACAAAATAAATCAAGATCCAAGGCCAGAGGCTCACAGACACAGTTCAGAGCTACGGTGGCTCGATGCTGAGCTCCTGAGCAGTCCTGGGGGGAAGGAGCCTGGGGGTTCCAGTCTTGCCGCGAGGCGTGTGCACTGTCTCTGTGGCAGCTCGCTATGGAACAAATGCTGAACTCTGTTCTTGCTTTTCAACTTTTTTTGGTACAAGCGAAAATCTTCCAGTTAGCGAAAACAAGTACTAATGTGGGTCTTCTGTAAAAGCCCAGTGATATGAGCAAACTTTGGAAAAACAGCAAACACCTGTGTAGCCTCACAGGCGGAAGGCACGCTCTTCCTCTTTGTGGCTGGACATGAATCCACAGTCCCTGACTTGTCTGGGACCTCTTTGCTGTCTACTCTCCCTGCTCGGTCTATAACTTCTTCCTCTCAATCCCCTCTGTCCTCTGCATCTGTACCTGTGTCCAAGTCTCTGGTCTCACCCCCAGGCACTCTCTGCCCCACAGGCCCAGTGAGCTCTGCCCTTCTCTTTCCTCTCATAGACGCGCCCTGTGTCCCCGTTCTGTCCCCTGTTTCCACCCATGTCCCTTCACCCCACCAACAACTAAACAGTAGCCTGCACCACTGTCGCCTGACTTAAGCGAGTGTCACCAAGTTGCCCCTCATCTGCCCCGCCTTCTCCCCCCCCCTCCCACCCCCCAGTCTGCTATGGGGCCTTTTCACTGCTGCCTAGGCTCTGACTTGAAGGTACTGGCTTCTGTGAGTTCCCGTCCTGCTCCTTCAGAGGACCTCTGTCTCCTTCCATCCATGAAACTGGCGCTTCTCAGGAGCCGTCTGTCGGCCTTGCTTTCTGACTTGCGAGGTGTTCCATGAGTGACTTCACTCCCCCCTCGAGGTATTTTACGCTCCGTGATCTGCGGAGTTCCCCCCGTCCTCGTCTCCAGGTTGAATGTTTCTGTCTGGTCACCCTCGCATGCCTTGGCGGTGCTCATGCACACCAAGCCTGTTTGCGTGTGCCGCGCGGTCACGGCTGACACCGTGGGGATGCGGCGGGAGTCAGCCTGAGAGCGAGCAGACACATTACTCTGTTTCCATCGGTGTTGGGAATGTTTTACACGCGTTGACTCTTCACCTTTGCAACAAGCCTGTGGTTGATGATGGTATCTCCATTTTACAGATCAGACAACTGAGGAACAGAAACACTAAGGGATTTATTTACCCAGAGTTGTACATTTAACCAAGAAGTATGAGACTAGGGAGTTGAGGCCAGTTAGGGTAGCTGCAGGATTCATGCCTGTGTCCTTTCCTATGTTCCTTCTCATTGGATAAGTCTTTGTTTTCCTGGTCACCATCATTTTTATTAAAGTGGACCAAATTATGCTCATTTAGCTCAAATGCCCTTTTCTCATTTGACTGTACACCTTGGCCATTCCTTTAGGTTGAGTGAGAAAAACTGAATTTAACTTTTTAATGCTTGCATAATCTGTTATAATGTTGTAGAAATGTATAGACCATCCCTGGGCCTCAGGGGGTAGGGAGGTAGAAGAGGGCTACAGGAGGCATTCGGTTTCACACGTCGTGTTCCAGGTGCCTGAGAAACCTCACCGTGAATCCCACTATGTTCTGTCTTGCTGCCTCACTGGATGCCTTGCAGCCATTTCTCTTTCCTCTTCCCCACATCCGGCCCGTGTCTCATTCTGTTGCCTTTAGCTTTTTATTTCCCTTAGTAGACAATGTGAATGCCCACACCCAGCAGTGGATTTTTATTCTAATGTTCGGGTCCCTCACAGAGTCCTCACCCAGAGCTGTGTATTAGTCAGCACAGTATGCAGCATGTGCTGACCTCTGAGAGAAACCCCCCAGCTTTTATGGCCAGATCGTTAAGTCTTGAAAGGTCATAATGAATAGTGGTGGAGGCGTGGGGAGTATAGTTCGGTGGTGGAGCATTCGGCTGCATAGTGAATGGTGGTATTGGAAGTCCTCAAGACGACCCCAGGTTTAATGACTCAGTAGGAAGACTCAAAGGACTCCACATATTCTCAATAGCTATGACTCCTTTATTACAGCAAAAGGATACAAAGCAAATCAGCCAAGGAAGAAGGCAGAAGCACTGACATTCTTCAGGAGTTTTGAATGCTTAAGTTCCTTCCATCAGTGAGTTATGACAGTGTCTGTGAAATGTCTACTAGGAAAGCTCATTAGAAACTCCATGCCATGAGGCACCTGGGGGGCTCAGTCAGTTAAGCGTCTGCCTTCAGCTCAGGTCATGATCTCGGAGTCCTGGGATCGAGCCCTGCGTTGGGCTCCCTGCTCAGCAGAGTCTCCTCCCTCTCTCTCTGCCTCTCACCCTGCTCGAGTCTGCTTCTCCTCTCCTTACCCAACTTGTGCTCTCTCAAATAAATAAAATCTAGAAAGAAAAAGAAAAAAAAAGAAAGAAAGAAGAACGAAAGAAAAGAAAGGAAGGAAGAAAAGAAAGAAAGAAAAGGAAAGAAAAGAAACTCCATACCCAGGGTTTTATTGGGCGCGCCTTCTCTAAAATACAGTCAGACTCCGAGATGTCCAGAAGGATGACAGGGCACCGGCATAAGCCACATTGTTGGCACAAATAGCAGGCACACTGAGCCATTTATTTCTGGGAATTCTGGGAAACCTCCTGAAATACAAGGTCCCAAACTCCAGCCAAGGGCAAACTTTGAAGCTCAAAGGATTGCAGTATCAGGCCTGTCAGGCCATTGTCAGTACCCTTCACAGTGACGTGAATGGTACTGAAAGGTTGAGTAAATTCAAATACCTCTTACAAGCATTAAACAGCCTGCCGCAGAGAAAAAGTCCTAGCTCTGAGGTGATGGCTCATATACACGCAAACCACTGTAACTAAGTCACTTCCCTCACACATACTCTTACACCATAGGGTTTAATTGAATGGGGACAAAGTGCAGGGACTAGTGAGCCAGGCTCTTGCCTCTAAATAGATTCAGGTTCAGGTAACTGGATTTGCAAATACTCCCTCTTTTGCCTTTATTTCCACAAATGCAAGATGGCCAGGCCGATGCTCTTTTTTCCGTTGCACGGATGTCAGTGATTTCTCATTCACTCTTTGTTCCCGCTGTTGAAACGTGTAACCTTTGGCTCCAAAAAGAGAAAATTAAATATGTGGTCCTAATAATTTCCACATCATTAAATGTGCATGACTTGAGATGAAAGAACGTGGTGTTGCGGGCAAAGTAAGGGTGGCGGATCCGTCGGCGGGAGGGCCTGGGCGGGAGAGGGAGCACCGGGCCCTGGAGGGCCCCGAAGGAGACCTGATGCTGGAGGCCTGGGGGAGGCTGGCCTCGGGGAGTAGGCAGCTCCCTCCGCTCTCACCCTCCGGCCCACAGACGGCCTTCCTGTGGCAGTGGTGCGACACGGGGCTGCTCTGGAACT
>JAPYYJ010004240.1:0-10643 GCA_028533885.1 Nasua narica
CTATTCTTGTTGTTTTTAAATTCAATATTGATTTTATATACCTACATTTCTACCTTTATATATAGCTTTTTATTTCTTGCATTTCTGTGTTTCCAACTGGTCTAATTCTTACGAAGTAAGAAATCACTATAATACTTTTTAATGCAGCAGAAAGTTGGCAGTGAATTATCTGCTATTCTAGAAGTGCCTATATTTTACCTCCATGTGTTTACAGCTTTACTGTAACTTGTAACTATAGTTGATGGAAAACAACTCGGCACATATTTAAATTATATACTTTAATGAGCTTCCCACAAAGCCATTACTACCATCAAGATAACAAATATTTATATCACTTCCAAAGTTACCTTGCATTCAATAATGTCAATTTTTCCTTCAGTCTAGTCTCAGGCAACTGTTGACTTCCTTTTTGTCACTATAGATTGAATTTTATATAAATGGAATCATTAATTGTGTATTCTTTTCGCATATCTTTCACTACCATTTCTACTAAGACATAGCTCCAAAAGAACAGAGGTTTTTGTCTGTTTCTTCCTTCCATTGGTGTATTCCAGCAACCAGGTGATTACCTGGCATAAAAACTAAAGCTTCAATATATTTTATTGAAAGAGGAGTTGTGTGACTCATAACCAGTTCCCTTGTGAGACAGGATGAGGTCTTGTACTCCACAACACAGGGCTCTACAAAGGCATAGCCAACTATATGCTTTTAGTAAATGAAAGGAAACCTAATTGTTTTTCCGTAAGTTGATAGTTTTAGATCTAACATACAGTTATTTAAAATTATGAAATGGAAAATGTGGAAGGATAGGTTGTCACTAGAACAATAAAACTCTAATATTCTCCCAAGTAAGAATAGCTGTCTTTCTTAAATATTTATGAAGTACCCTCATACTGAGGAGAAAATGGAGACTTTTGGGTTTTTTTTTTTTACTTTTTTTCCTTAAATACAAACATCCACATAAACACCTACATGGCTCTTTTTTTTTCTCATTCAAGAAAATTAGACAGTATATCAATCTCTTAAAACAGCATGCTATTTTGAAATGATACATATGCATTTTCTTTGTCCATAGCACTGTCATCTTTCATGATTTATAATTCTCATTTCTCAAAATTCAAATTATTTTTTCTTTATGAGTTATTCTGACGATCAAACAAAATTGATTTCCTCCATTTCTTCCTTTCTCATTTGTACATCCTATTATTATTTTATTTAAATTCTTTGTGTATATGTTCAACTCTACTGCTCTTCTTTACTTTCCTAAGAGAAGGACTTGGTGTTATTCATCTTTAGATCTCCAGCATCTAACATTACCTGACATATATTTGGTCTTCAAAAATAAATTTTTGAGAGAATGGTGTGCTTAATCAGAATGGATATTTTTCTTTTAGACATTTTGTGGTTTTGAATCATAGTCCACAAATGTCAAGTGTGCTCCCCTTTGTCCTTAATAACATTGCAGAATAGTATCATTCAACCCCAGTCATTCAGACATCTAATAACCATATATTGGGGACAAACTCTCATTTATAATATATGGGTGGTTACCAACAAAACTCTCACCTCCAGGGCACCTGGGGCCTCTGGTCGTGGCAGTTCTGTATCCTTCATTCATTCATTCATTCATTCATTCATTTTTGATTATTATTTAAGCAATCTCTGCACCCAGTGTGGGGCTCAAACTCACAACCCTGAGGTCAGGAGTCGCATGATCTACTGACTAAGCCAGCCAGGAACCCGGGAATCATTCTTACTGTTTTTATGACACTGGAGTTGTCTTCAGCAAGGCCAGGAACCATACAGCCACATTCATCTCAGCACCTGCCTCCTCTCTCTGCCACCAGGGAGCAATATAACGATTCTAAGGGCTTTCTGCACCATACCATCAAGATTAAAGGACCGGGCTCCTGGCAGTTTCAATCAGTGGAGTGTATGGCTCTTTTTTTTTTTTTTTTAAGATTTTATTTATTTGAGACAGAGAGAGTAAACCTGCATGAGCAGAAGGAGAGGCAGAGGGAAGGGAGAGGAACAAGCAGACTCCCTGCTGAGCGGGGAGCCCATCAAGGGCTTGATCCCAGGACACTGAGAACATAACCTGAGCCTAAGCTGGACGTTTGATGAACTGAGCCACCCAGGTGCCCCTGAGTGTGACTCTTGATCTCAGGGTTGTGAGTTCAAGCACTACGTTGGGTGTAGAAGTTACTTAAAAATAAAATCTTAAAAAAAAAAAAAAAAGACTAAAGGACATAACGGGAAAACATGCCCATCTCATTAATGCTGCTTAATAAAATAGTCATTACTCTCCTTCTGGAATAACACATCTAAAAAAATTGTTCATATTTTTGAATATAGGCACAATAAATAAGATAGAGTACTTCTTTATGCAATGAAAATTTGTAATGGAGGGAAGACAGACAATTATTTACTATAAATGTGATAAGTAATGTCATCTGGTAGAAAATTAGAGTTATCTGTGGGAGGTAACCAATCCAGCTAGATGGGAGAGATCACAAAGAACATTTTGGAGGTGGCAATGTCTAATTTGAGATATAAAGAACACATAGAAAATGAGGAAATTTTATTATAATGTCACATAAAGTTTCCAGAAAGAAGGAACTAAAGTCACCTGTGGTAAGAATACAAAATGCACTAAAAAAGGCCTGGAAAGAGAGAGACCAAGATCAGAGAGGTAACAGGGTTTAGATGTGAATATTTGAAACTTAGCCTAGTAGCGATGGGAAGACAGTAAAAAATCTTAAGACGACTTAAGGTTTGCACTTTAGAAATACCACTTCATTTGAAGGCAACAGTTAGGACGCTCTTAGTCATAAGAGCATTAATTATGCTAACGAGGGTGGATATTGTGAAAAATAAATAGATTTAGTAACAAAAAAGAAAATCAGAAAATAGAATCAATAGTATCTGTTTATTGATTATGAGGAATGAAAATGAGGTTGGGGGAGTGGGAGAATATATAATGGTAGCCTAGGCCCTAGCACAGACAGTTGTCATTTTGAGAAGTCATAGAGAAGCAAGTTGATAAGCTTGGATTTGGATGGAGTTGATATGACAGATACTTTCATGGGGAGATGTCCAGGAGTAGTCAGTTGTATGAGAGGCATATCTAGTTGGTAAGTATCCATTTGGACATTATCAGACATATATAGTAAGTGAAACCAATAAATGAAGTGATTGAGATGCCTAGAGAGTATAGGAAGTGAGGATATTTGAAGACCCAAGGTAGAAACTCCTGAGGAACAACAATATCTTTTGTATGTCAGGGACACGAAGCACCCAAGGTTCATGAGGAGTATAAGCCAGTGAATAGTAAGGAAAATCTAGTGAGTGTAGTAGTATGAGAGACAAGAGAAGAAAGTGCTTTTATTTTGTGAGAGTAGTCAAAAATGTGTAGCCATATGGTCCTATAACTAAATAGCATCAATATATTCATTTCTGTTTTTTAAGAAAATAAAACTTTTAAGCATTGACTTAAGATACTTTACTGTCTCAGTATTTTCAAAACTGTCCCCAACACAATTCTGGGAAAAGAAATCCATTCGTATATACACATATTTTTAATCAAGAGAACAGTCTAGTTTGCAAACAAACAACAAACAAAGGAAAGCACAGATTGATTTTCCCCCACAAATGCTTAACTGCAGAAAAAAATCAAGCTGATTTCTGATATTTTGTAACAGAATGAGAGGAGGCAGATTTATATTTATGTTCTCTACACTTTTTATTACTTTCACTGATTCTTTTTTTTCCCCTCTTTTCCCATTTTTTTTCCTCTCTCTGCGAATTGAAATTCAATTTAAAGCGAAGTGAGGATGAATGAAGCATTGGACCCAGCGAGGGCACCACCAACATACTCGGGGTTTTCAACGACCAATTTTTCACACTGTTTGAAGGGAATGAAATATTAGTATTCATCTCACATTGGATGTAAACCGAAAAGGCACAGTTACACTTTTCAGTCTGCTTGTTTTTTATTTGAAGTGTAAACTCACAAACTAGTTACAGAGAGGAATACAAAATGCACAGAACAGAAACTGGATTGTTCTTTATGTTAAATGCAAGATCTATGCATTAGGCTTCTAACTGGACTTTAGAAGACCACTCATTTTAATTGGTTGATTAATAGTCATAAAAGGTATTTGTGTCCCAAATAGATACCATATAATGGGAAGAGGGGAGAGAGAGGATTTCTGCCTCTGTTCATACATCAACCTTTGGTATAAAACCAAACTAAACATAAAATTAGCCTTAACTTCTGAGCCCTAGAAGAACTTAGCTAAAATAAAATAGGAAAGAAAACCTAAAGGAAATATTTTGGACTTACTCAGCAACCTCAAGTATCTTCTACCCAATTCTCCTATAAACAAGTGGGAAAACATGTTATAGCCCTATTATTATGTAGCCAATCAACTTATATGATAACAAATACTAATGGAAAAAAACAAAACAAAACCTTTCTCCTCCGTTTTATCTACACATACAAACAGCAAAATAAAGTGGTATTTCTTTCCCTTGCCCATTATAATACGCCCCATTAAATTAAAAAACACAAAAACAGGCTTTGCAAATGTCCATTTGAAATGTGCTTTCTGCTTTTTAGAAAGGATTTTAAATAATCTTTTTTAAAAAAAAGCATAAATATTTCATGACCAAAAGGACACTTTACCAAAGTGCTTAGTTTGAAATACTCTCTATTTAATCAAAAGCCAGAAAGAAACTCACCAATTCTCTAATTGTGCAACTGAGTGACTCAATTCAATTCAAATTAAATTGTAAACAAGTAATCAAATGAATACTGATTTTCTACAATATATATGTGGCATTGTGCAAGGTAGTGTAGAGGTATTAAATAAGATGAAGAATTAGTCCTGCCCTCAAGAGTTTTATAGTCTAATAGGAGAGAGAAATTTTAAAACACTAGATAAGAACAGAAAATGAAACAGATGGCATATATAGTAAACAAAGTCTCTGCCTTCGTTTCATGGACAATGCTAACATTACTTGTTTGTTGGGTCTGAGAGGATTAATAAACAAAGATCCTTTGCTTTATTTCCAATATAAGACTAAAAGCAAATGGATATAAAAGGTTCAGTGTTATTTCCAGTGATGTTGACATTGGAAAACCTAATTTGATGTAATGGATCCGATAACCCCTATCCTTACTCATCAGGATCCAAGGCATGTCTCACTTTGGGACTAGCTTGGATCTCTAAAGCAAGCACCCTCACCCAGATCATTGCCTTACTCTACATGAACATGGTGAAGGAGGGAAAGATAGATAATTACCTGGCTTTAGTACACCTAACTAGGAAACGTCTTTTACTGACTAAGCGAAGCATTTTATCCCCAGTAGATGGTTAAAAAAGAAAGAGCATGAAACTGAATAGAATTAATGGAAAAAAGCCCACTTTGAGAAAGCAGAAGGAGGTGCTAAGCATTACCCTGAAAACTTCTCAGATCTTTGATCTCTTAAAAATTAAAATTTAGGGGTACCTGACTGGCTCAGTCAGTGGAGCATGCAGCT
This sequence comes from Nasua narica, assembly GCA_028533885.1. Classification (NCBI taxonomy): domain Eukaryota; kingdom Metazoa; phylum Chordata; class Mammalia; order Carnivora; family Procyonidae; genus Nasua; species Nasua narica. The sequence continues at coordinate 5,546 of JAPYYJ010004240.1, forward strand.
CTTGATCTCAGGGTCATGAATTTGAGCCCCACATTGGGTATAGAGATTACTGAAATAAATGAACTTTAAAAACATTGAAATTTAACATTAAGCCTATACTCTGCCTTCATAGAACTACTCACATAAAACTAATCACTATTCCCTTATGGAAACTCCATGGACCATTCATGGTCAGTGTTGACTTTATCCCCTAGAAAGGTAAAATCTACCCTATATTGAAAGCTACATTTTGTCCTCATCAGAAATTATGCAATGAAAATAAATCAAAACATCAAGATACTTTAAAAAAATTAATGTAGATACTTGAAATACGAATAGAAGCAGAATCCCATTGTGGTATATGTGGGAAAGTGAAAATCTAATATTAAATTTCCAAGGAAATTGAAGTCCAGAGTTACTTAAAGCCTAAAATTCTTCCATGAATTAACATATAAAGAAATTTACTCTACAGCTTCTCTTACAATGGGTTTAGTCATTGTTTTCATACAATGGCACCCACAAAAGAACTATTCACTCTTCCAGGAGAAAGGCCATGTGCAGAAGGAGTTAAAAATACAGTGGCTTAGGCTACTTACTCTTAGTCACTTCTTTCATTTAATTCAAAAGATGAATCATTTAAGCAGAGTAGTGCCCTTCCTGAGAAAAGTCTCCACTTGAACTCCTTTTCGAGTTTTCTACTCATGGTTGTAGTAGGGAATCAGTGACTAGTCTCCAAATGGAATTTCCACAATCTTAGGGTAGAATCTAGACAACTGTGTCCATGACTCTTAGTTATTAGATCACAACTCTATTGATATCCCACGTCCAATCTGAGAGGAATTGTGTTCCCATCCCAGAATTGATATGTTGAAACCCTAACCCTTAGTAGTGGCTGCACCAATTTACATTCCAGGCAGTACACAAGATATTCTTTCCTCCACATCTCCACATCCTTGCTTGTTATTTGTTTGTTTGTTGGAGAAAGCAAAAGTGTATGTGCACATGTGCAGATGTGCACATGAATGGGTCGGAGAGTGGGGCTGAGGGAGAAGGAGAGAGAGAGAGAGAGAATCTTAAGCAGGCTCCATGCCCAGTGCAGAGCCCAATGTGGGGCTCAGTCTCACAACCCAAGATCATGACCTGAGCTGAAATCAAGCATTGGACACGACCAACTGAACCACCCAGGGACCCAAAAGCAAATGGTTATTTCTTATATTTTTGTTAATAACCATTGTATTACATTTTTTATGTAATAAAAAGTGCTTACATTTTGTAAGTACAATATCATTACTGCTGTATAATGTATAAATATAGTTCTTGTCTTTTTAAGATTTCACTCACACATGCAGCAAACCCTTTAAACCCTTCTGGATCTCACCATCCTTCAAGGTCTGCCCCATAGTAAACAGGTTTTTCTGTTTTGTTTTGTTTTTTTCTTTTTTGTAAACTTTTCAAATATGAAGTAGGGGCACCTGGCTGATTCAGTCAGTAGAGCATATCATTCTTGATCTCAGGGTGGTGAGTTCAAGCCCCACATTGGGCATGGAGGGTACTTAAAAATATATATATATTAAAATAAAATAAAATTTAAAAGTGAACTGGATTACATTAACCTCAATATGCATTGTCAGTTTTTTTTTTTTTATACTGGCTTACTAATTATAGCATGAACTTAAAAGCTACAGGAGACCTGGGTGACTCAGTGGGTTAAGCGACTGCCTTCAGCTCAGATCATCATCTCACGGTCCTGGAGACCTGCCTTGGACTCTCTGCTTGTGGGAGTCTGCTTCTATCTCTCATTCTCTCTCTGTGCCCTTTTTCTCTCTCAAATAAATAAATAAAATGTTTAAAAAAATACTTAGCTACACAGAGATCTGCTCATACAAGGTGAGCAGATCTTCATATAAGATCTGCTCATACAATGGTTTTGTGAAGACAAAGCCATTTCTTCTTTTGAAGTAGATACAATATGTTTTGTTTTGTTTTGTTTTTGTTTTTTTTTTATGGAAGTATAGTTGAAACACCATTTTATTGCATTATATCCAGATACACAACATAGTGATACAATGTATCTTATGTTCTGCTCACTGTAGGTATAGCTACTGTTTGTCATCATCCAGTGCTATTCCAGTACCATTAATTTATTCCCTATGCTGTACCTTTCATCCCCATGATTATTCATTCCATAACTGGAAGCTTGTACTTCTCACTTCCCTTCACCCATTTTGCCCCCCCCCCACTTTCCTCCCCTCTAGCAACTACCAGTTTCTTCTCTGTATTTATAGGTCAGATTCTGCTTTTGTTTGTTTGTTCAGTTGCTCTGTTTTTTTAGATTCCACATGTAAGTGACATCATATGGTATTTGTATTTCTCTATCTGATTTATTTCACTTAATATAATACCCTCTGGAGTCTATCCACATACAAATGGAAAGATCTCATTCTTATTTTATAACAATACTATAGAGGAAGGTGGCATGACTTGGGAGCAGATTTCTCATAAAAACATTGCATATTTCACATATTGTATTTGTTGAAATAAAGTAAGTTTTCTTTTTCCAGGAAAGAGACACATAAAGCTTGGTAACTTATGTAACAGTCATGCTATATTAATATTTTTTATGTTTTATTTGTTTCCTATGAAAAAGAAAATATTACTGGTTAAAACATAGATGTTAGGAAACTTAAGGCCTTAGAAATATGACTAAGAGTCTTATGGAGCAAATACATACAATGAAAAGACATGGAACACCAAAATGCTCAAACGATATTCTAAGCATTGCATATAAGAGACTCATATTGTTGCAGAGTGACTATATTGGATTTTTATCATGTAGAACTGCTGGATTGTTTTGGCAGATGTAAGTAGTATCTCATTGTTGGCAATGATGATGGGCCACTACCCGAAGGTCTAGCTACCAGATTAAAACAAAAGCATGTCTCATCAGATTGAATTCTAATTTATCTCTAAACATTGGTTATCAAGCAAGCATAAAAACAATTATTTAAAGTGTTCTATAATCTGGACAAAGTTCTGTCTTCCTCTTTTTTTTTTTTTAACTGTCCAGATGACATTTTCCAATGAATAATTTATTTGATGTAAACAAGTGCATATGCTGGCGGGAAGTTCAGGTAACTTTATTGGCTTCGGTCAACCGGAATCATAATCCTCCAATTCAAAATGACCCAAAAACTTTGAGACATAAGTCTATTGTGTTATACCCAAGATTATGTGCTACACAGTTTTTGAGATTTTTATATCACTTTTTTTCATAGTAAAGACTGCCTTAAACATGTTAGAAAATCCATACCCTTGAACTCCACTTATGTGAAGTATACACATACAAACAAAAATTCTAATTTTCATTATCCTAATCAAAAAGTTACTGATGCTAATCAGATATAAAGAAAAATGAAGCATTTTTGAAATGCTTATCCACTTATGCTGTTGGAGCTTTCTAATTAGAATGCTAAGTACCTTCAGGTATGAAGTTCTGGTTAAGGAAACTGAGTAATCCTAAATTGCAACTTAAATTAACTAATGAGGACATAATACCACACTGCCTATACTGAAATAATTTAAAGTACATTGCATAACTCAAATAATCTACCATTCAGGGATATAATTTTTGAGTCCATATAGACTTGTTTGAAAAAATAATTTCTGTCACAAAACCAATGAAAGAAAGATGCTGGAAGAACAATCATTTAAAGGGCTATATTTGGAATATATTATGAATGAAATGCATGACTTTTATGACTAATTTTAATGTTCCAAAGAGATCATAGAAATCTAAACCATATTTTTGGCAATATGTTAATTCTTAAAATTCTTGCTGCTTCCACCTATTTTTTTTCAGAGCTTGTACTATATAACTTGAAATGTACTGAAAACAGTAACTCATGAATGAAGGAAACATAACAAGAAGACTAAATTATCCTTATTACTCAATTCATGGACAGAAGGAAGCAATTGGAAATTTTGTAACTCTTCAAAATTAGTGTGAGGAAACAGCCACAAACCATGATGAGACTAAAACTGGTCTGGATTAGGAGACTAGAATCAATCTATATTGAATGCTCTATTACTCAGCGTAAAGAACATGGAAATGTACCACAATCTAGGAGATTTTGTATGAGCTTTCATTCATATTAAGAATTTAATATTAGGTTTTTAATCCCCCCCAAACCTTACTAAACAGGGAAAATAGAGCAATAAAAGTCTTCTCAGTGAAATTCACTAAATTTGGCACAAGTTTGCTTGAAGGTGGAAAAGAAAAGCATAGCAAATACTATTGATTTAACTTCTTATCCACTTAATTTACCTTATTAAGGTATAACTTAAATTATTTATGGACTATTTAAACATTAATAAGGATTTTCTTCTTTTCTCTTTCTTCCAGAAAGAAAAATAATGATATCAGATGAAATAACAAACTGTTAATGAGTTTCAAGGGTGACAAACTAAATGCTAAATAAATGCACAGGTTAATATAAACATCCATACAATTCATAGGTTACAAAAAGCACAGTAGAATGGGTTTTAAAGTCTTGTTGTTTGTTCAAGGTCCTCAAAAGGACACAGAGCTATGGAAAATATTTAGGTACATCCTTTTTTTTTTTTTTTTAAAGGGAGAGAGTTGGGGGAGAGGCGACGGGAGATAAGGATCTAGAATCTTAAGTAAGCCCCACACCCATTGCAGAGCCTGACACAGGGCTCCATCCCAGGACCCTGAGATCATGACCTGAGCCAAAGGCAGAGGCTTTAGCCCACTGAGCCACCCAGGTGCCCCTATTCTTTTATTTTAAACAGTCCAATATCTGCCTCAGTTCCTTTAAAGATCTTTAACTGAAAATCATTTCCTTAAGAATCCAGTAGGGGAGGGCCACCTGGCTGGTTCAGTCAGCAGAGCTTAGAACTCTTGATCGTGGGATTGTGAGTTCCTGAGTACAAGCTCCACATTGGGAGTGGAGTTTACTTAAAAAAAAAAGAAAAGGCAAGTAGGAGATGATCCATAAATACCTCAGGAGATAGCAGATTTATAACCCACAGTATAGTGCTTGAGTTGACTAAATCCAGTTGAACTTCAACCCTGCCTCTTCATGTGCTGACGTAAAAT
>JAPYYJ010004241.1:0-10643 GCA_028533885.1 Nasua narica
TCTGCAGTTGGCTGCGTCTCCTAAGGCCTGAAACTCCACAGGCCATTGTTTCAAGGGCAGCTCCCCAAGGGAAGTAGTCATGTGACTCTGGGAGATCTCTTCCCCCTTTTCCCACCTTAGCGTCCCCAGGGGGACAATCGGCCTTGGGTCTTCTGCCTCCCGGGGCCGTGGGCAGCTGGCCTTAGTGGAAGCAGTGTCCATAGTGTTCCTAGCGAAGTGCCAGTGACGAAACTGGTTCCCAGCTCTCAAGTCCCTTCTTTTCCGTCTGGGCACCTGGGACCTTTCCGGACACACGGAAACGACGCGTCTTCAGTGTTTGGGAAGCGTGAGTCCCGCAGAGGGTCTCGGCCGCCCAGACCCGTCTCATCCTTCGGGAGACACATGTGGAGCTCGCTCTGCGTCCTGGGCTCTTGCTCTGAAGAGACTCTCCTCCCCGCTCACTCCTGACATCCCCCAAGGACACACAGCCTCAAAACATACACTTTCCAATTTTCCTAGTAAAATGAATGAAAGAACCTTTTGGGGAATAACGTGATTTCTTTTTAGCTCCACTCGTTTACTTTTCCATAAGTCCCGAGACGGCGTACGTGTTAGCTGTTAATCACACCATCTGTTCAAACAGTGCTGCAGTAAACGACTCCATTCATACTTTTCCTCTAAAAGAATCTTTTTCAGGATGGTGTTTATGTCTCTGTTTTCCTTCATTTGGCAACGTACTATGAGCTTTTTAACTTTGCTATCATCGTAAACAGTGGAGGGTGCCACTTATTAGAGATTCTATATTGTTTTAAAAAGAAAAGTAATGACAATATTCCAGGGGTGCCTGGGTGGCTCAGTGGGTTGGGGTCTCTGCCTTCAGCTCAGGTCAGGATCTCAGGATCCTGGGATGGAGCCCGCATCGGGTCTCTGCTCAGCAAGGAGCCTGCTTCCCCCTCTCCCTCTGCCTGCCTCTCTGCCTACTTGTGATCTCTCTCTCTCTGTGTCAAATAAATAAATAAAATCTTTTTTGAGAAATGATGACTTTCCAGCCAATAGTTTCTCTGATATCTTGAGTTTGGTAACAGTCACTAGGTTCTAGCTACGTGACATGGTTCAGGCCAAACTCCAATGAGCCGAGCGTCCTTAGCCAGCAGGGAGCACCAGCTCTGCCGAGGAGCCTACCTGCTCCGGTGCGTCTCCTCTTTCAGGAGACCACGTTGCCGCTGCTTTGGAGAGGTGCCTGGGAAGAAGGGTCTGGATCTCCCCCAGCAAGTCCCGGTCCCAAACTTAGGTGATAGCGGGCCTGGGCAGGAACTAAAAGGGCTTGTAGGGCTTTTAGGGAAAAGACAGGCCCTGGAGTTAGTAGGAGAGCGGGGGTTGGACTTCTTATTGTTACAAAATGCTCTGTGGACCTCTCAAGGCTCTGTATTCGTGTGAGTGTCTGGGGGAAGTTCACATAGCAGCGTGGCTTTGTCCTAGTGCTGAGCCACGCAGATGCCATTCTCTCCTGCTTTCTGAGTCCATAGCTGCACGGAAGGCGTGTTACATTGTGCAAGGCTATACAAAGTGTAAGATGTGTGCAAAAGTGGCACATGTTAGTTCATGTGTGGGGACCTTGGTGAAGGAGGAACTGATTTCTAGGCCTTCTTCCAGACTTCCAGGAATGGGACCCAGCCCTGGTGTGTGAGCTAACTCTTGCTGACCCAGTGATGCACACAGACTGCTGTTCCCAGGAACAGCTCATTTATTTCCCAGTCTCTGTCCAGGATTGATGCGGTGTCTGCAAAATGCACGTGGTTCTCAGCTAATGGAACTCCTGTCCATCCCTGGAAACTCAGCAAAAACTCAAAAACAAAAACTCAAAAACAAAAACAAAAACCTCAGTCTTCTGACATGGGCCTTCCTCAACCGTGTTTATCTGGGCCAGGAGAATCAATGCCTCCTTCCTCATTGCCTGGCTATTAACCCGTCAAATTCATTACCAGCCTCCGAGCCTCATGAACAGATACCATGAAGTCTACCTTGGAGAGAACAGGAGACACTGCTTCAATTTCTTTGCCTCCTTTCTCTGGAGGAGAGAGTCAACTCTCCCGCTCTGCCAACTAGAGCTAATGAGGAGAAAGCAGAAGGTACTCTAGATACCTTAGTAAGACACACGCATGCCAGGGAATGAGAACTAGTTCCCATGAAACGCAGGAGCCTGCCTTATTAGTGACCTTATTATGGATCCAGTGGCTTGAAATAAGTAGCTGTGCCTTTTTGCAACACACACCCGAGTAAAGAGCATGGTACTTTGTAGGCTTCTTTGGATTTTGTAGAGAACAGATACCACATTCTGGTGTGCTGCTCCAACTCATGGGCCAGGAAGTCTATGATGGCGCCATTTTCCAGTGGGGCCAATGGGAGTAAAGGCTCTGCAGCAGAACCGGGCTATCATGGAAACTGTCCTTCTGATAGGTTGTTGGGATCCAGCACACCCAAGTGCATTAGGGTTGTCACAGTGTCTTTGGCGGGCATAAATTGTCTGTGTAGTCTCTGGCAAGGCCCAGCTGGAGAATTACTGCACCAGACCCCTAGAATTTTTGAGCAAGGCATGCCCTTTTTTTGGCAGCAACTCTCTAGTAGAAAAGCAAATCCTGGTTTGCTACTGTACCCTTGTAGGGACTGAACATTGGATTATGGAATACCAAATAACTAACCTGAATTTCCCATCATGAAATATATGTTGTTAAGCCATCAGATCATAAAATTGGAGATATAGATATAGATATACATAGCAGTATTTCATTGTAAAATGAAGATGGCATACATCTCTACATGCTTCACTTCTTTTCTTGCAGCCTTCACAGAATTTCCTATGACCAGTTAGCAGGGAGAGTAAAGAATGGAACTGGTCTGTATCTACATCTGCTTGGTTTACTGGAACCAGGCGAAAGCAGATAGATGGTACATTGCAGCCTTACTCAGGGTTAGCCCAGAAGGACAGTAGTGAAATGATGCTACTGGTCAGAACTCCAAGTGTGTCCACTTGAAGGAGAAATGGCCTAAATATTAATCCATTTGTGGATAGTAGTTAATAGCTTGACTAAACTGCCCAGGGACTTGGAAAAGCCAGTATTACAAGTCTAGCAACTAGGAAGTGTGGAGAAGAAATATACAGATGGGCCTCTCAGAGTGGGCACAGAGTATTAGGTATTTATGGCCCATGTAAGTGCCCACGCGATTATATCCACTTTAGAGAAGGCTATCAGTACTTAACCAGACAAGGTGTGAGAAATTGCAGGATGACCACAGACTCTCCCCGCTCCCAAATGCAAGTCTTTCAGCACTAGTGATTTTGCCACTCTCCCCATCAAGAAGTGGAGCCGTATTACTCCACTCTTTGAGTCGAGGCTAGACCATATGACTGGCTTTGTTTAGTGGTTCTATTAACAAATGTGATGCATTCAGAATGCCGTGAATTGGTGCCTTCTCTCTCTTGCTGAGTTTGGAACTCTGAGACCATGTTCACCCGGATGAGCCTGAGGTAATTTACTGAGGAGGCCGTGTGGAGAACTAGGATGTTTCAGGCAGCAGCCTGCCGGCCAACATATATGTGAATGAAGCTTTCCCAGACCGTGCAGCCTCACTGCCAACTGGACCGCACAGATCACGTGACGTCGCCCAAACCAGAAGGAGCACCCAACCAATCCACACAATCATGAGAAATAAGTATCTTTTGTTTTCAGCCAGAAAACAGAAGCCTCGGTGCGCAACTCTTTGTAAATAAATTTGAAAATGCAGGTACTTTTTACTGTACTTCAACTTGCTAAGTTGACTTCCGTAGCGAAGGAAAGTCTAGTAGGCCAATTGCAAAAGAAAGCTAAATTTAGGTAAGGCTCTCCCTCCCTCCAGTAAATGCCACCAGATTAAGAAAATTCTACAAAACGTTAAAAAATAATGTGATTCCAATACGACTTGAACCATTTCAGAGCATAGAAAAAGAATCAACGCTTTCAGGCTCATGTTGTAAACATTTTCTTTTAAAATTATTTCGCCCAGAAATTTTGGAAGAACGGTACAAAAACTTATTATATACCCTTCACTTAGACTTTCCGATTTATTTTTTTATCATTTTTTAAAAGATTCATTTATTTATTTTAGAGAGGGGGGAGGGGCAAGGGAAGAGAGGGGGAGTCCTTAGTAGACTGTGCTGAGTGCAGACCCCCACGCAGGGCTCGATCTCACGACCCCAAGACCATGACCTCAAAACCATGACCCGAGCTAAAACCAACAGTTGGATGCTCAACCAACTGCGCCACTCAGGCACCCCAGACTTTACAATTTATTTTGCAGAAAGATGTCTTGCATTTTTTAATTGTGGTGTCTCTTTATCCTTCTTTAATCTGAAACACTTCCTCAGTCTGTCTTTTATGACTCAAATTTCTGAAGAACACAGTTCACTTATATTTCAAGAAAGTTCTCTCAATTTGGATTCATGTGATGTTGCCTCAGGATTAGATTCAGGTTATCCTATGAACTTACTTTTTTTCCTTCTCATTGCATACTATCAGGAGACACATGGTATATTGTCTATTTCAACACTAATAATGTTAACATTGAATACTTACTGATGGTGATGCACGTTAGGTTTCTCCACTATCTTCTGATAGTAAATAATAAATAGAAGTTACTATTTTCTACTTTGGGACTGTGTAAATATCTTGTTTCTCTTAAAATTTCTACCTAATAGTTTTAACAAAATGTTCTCATATTATTAAGCATGATGGATTTTTAAAAACCTTTTAAACCTAATTTCAGACATACAAAGAAGTTGAAAGTATAGTACTTATCACCCAGATTACCAGCAGCTTGTTATTACATTTGCTTTATCATTCTCTCTGTGTGTGTTTATGTATGTATATGTGTGTGTGATATTCTTTTCTGAACCATTAAAATAAGTTGCAGACACAGACAATTCAGCTTATATTCCTTAAGAGCAAGGTTGCTCTCTTCTAAAACCACAGCACAATTACAAAATCCAAGAAATTAACATGAACACAGCTCTGTTAAATCAGTTACAGACCTTATTCAAATGTTACCAATTATCTCCACGAAGTCCTTTATAGGAAAAGAAACGTGTGGATCATGAGTTGCATTCAATTGTCATGTCTCTTTACTTAGTCTCTTTAATCTGGAGCCATTCATCACTTTGCCTTTGTCATAACCTTGAAACTTTTGAGGATTTCGTGGCAGTTATTTTGTAGAATGTCCCTCAGTTTGGGTTTACCTGATGTTTCCTCGTGGTTAGATTCTCATTATGCATTTTTGGCAGAAATATCACAGAAGCAATGTGTTCTTCTTGTGTATCACATCAAGATGCAAAGAAATGTCAATTTGTCCCATTACTAATGTTAACTTTGTGATCATTTTGATCTTTTTCTTAAAGCGGTGCCTGCCACCTTTCTCTGCTAGAAAGTTAGAATATTCCCCTTTGTAAATAGTAAATATTTTCTGGGAGATATTTTGAGACTGGATTTAACTGGGTATACATCAAACGTTTACCCCTAGTGTTAGTGTTCATTGTTGATTCTTGCCTAAATCTATTATTATTATAATGGCTGACAAATGGTGATTTTCTAATTCCATCATTTCTTCCGTACTTCTGGAGAAGTACATCTTCTGTACATCTTCCGTCTGTACTGAAGGAAAAAAAAAGTTTTTCCTTCTTCCTCATTTACTTATTTATTTATTTCAGAAGATAGGATTCTTATTTTTTCAGTGGATTGGGATCTATTTTTGCCATTATTTAACACTGATGCTCAGTTTGTCCCTGATTTGGCCATTGGTACACACTTTAAGCTGGCTCTTCTGTCCTTTTGACATGTACCTGCCATTCTTTGGCCACTTTCTTCTTTTCTCAATAGCATGGTATGCAAAAGGCATCATGTACTTTCCCAGTCCCAGCTCTGGGATCAGCCAGTTCTCCGAAGAACTTTGTTTCCTTGTGATAGAGAATGGTATTTCTGAAATAAGATCTGAACACTAAGTATGCCATTTGCCAGTGTGATGTCACATTTCTAGGCTTTCTCCATAGACAAGAGATAGTAAATACGCATATATATATATATGTATATATATACACACACACATATATACTTCAACACATGTATATGTAAGTATATATATGAATGTGTGTGTGTATATATATATTTATATATAAAGAGACATGCATCTATATCTCTTTCTATATCAATGTGTCTATCATCCTATCTAGAGTTACTTCAAAAATCAATTTGTGTAGGTTTCCCAGGTAAGTTTGTTCTTTATAGTTATACATTATCAATTCTGAACTACTTTTTTTTAAAAATTTTTATTTGTTTATTTGACGGAGAGAGAGATCACAAGTAGGGAGGCAGGCAGAGAGAGAGGAGGAAGCAGGCTCCCTGCCGAGCAGAGAACCCAATGTGGGGTTCTATCCCAGGACCCTGAGATCATGACCTGAGTTGAAGGCAGAGGCTTTAACCCACTGAGCCACCCAGGTGCCCCAATTCTGAACTATTTTTAGTGAATTCTGGTATGAAGCAAAAAAAATAAAAATATTTGGATAATAGAGGCCCACTTTCTCATTGTCAGAGAAGGTAGTTACAAATGTGAAAAGGAGGGGTACCTGGGTGGCTTAGTTCGTTAAGCATCTGCCTTTTCGGCTCAGGTCATGATCGCAGGGTCCTGGGATCGAGCCCTGCGTCAGTCTCCCTGCTCAGTGGGGGAGTCTACTTCTCCTTCTTCCTCTGCCTGCCACTCCCTCTGCGTGCCGCTCCCCCTGCTTGTGTTCTCCCTCCCTCTCCCTCTCTCTTTGTCAAATAAATAAAATCTAAAAAAAAAAAAATGAAAAGGAGGACACTAAATAGAACCACATTTTGTTAGATGGGTAGTAGTATGAGCTCAGAGTTTGGTTTTGTGGGGTTTTTTTGTGTTTTTTTTTTTTAAGATTTTGTTTATTTATTTGACAGAGAGAGAGAGATCACAAGCAGGCAGAGAGGCAGGCAGAGAGAGAGGGGGAAGCAGGCTCCCTGCTGAGCAGAGAGCCGGACACGGGACTTGATCTCAGGACCCTGAGATCATGACCTGAGCCGAAGGCAGAGGCTTTAACCCACTGAGCCACCCAGGCGCCCCCTCAGTGTTTTTTTTTTTTTAAGATTTTTTTTTATTTGACAGAAAGAGAGAGAGAAAAAGAGAGAGAGAGACAGAGAACGAGCAGAGGGAGCAGTGGGCAGAGGGAGGGGGAGAAGCAGACTTTCCGCTGAGCAAGGAGACTGACACAGAGTTCGATTCCAGGACTGTGGGATCACGACCCGAGCTGAAGGCAGATCCTTAACTGACTGAGCCACCCAGGCACGCTGAGCTCAACATTTGATAGAAGATTAGATAGATAGATAGATAGATAGATAGATAGATAGATGATAGAGTTTTCATTGCTATGTCTTCAAGTTCACTAATCTTTCACCATGGCTAAGGTGATGTTAATATCATCCAGTATAGTCTTCATTTTAAATACTGTAGTTTTCATCTGTAGAATTTTGATTTGGGCTCTTTTTATACCTTCTGTGTTGCCTTTTTGTTCTTTTGAACATGGACATACAGTTATAATAGTTGTCTTAATTTCCTTTTCTGCCAGTATTACTGGCTGTCAGATCCAGGTTAATTTCATTGGTTTCTCCTTCATTATGCAATGTATTTCCCTGATTCTTTGCACCCCCCTAATGTTTTGTTGGATACCAGACCCTGTGACATTTTACTTTGCTGGATCCTGGATATTTTTGTATTTCTGGAAATATTTTTTACCTTTTTCCTAGGATGCAGTTTAGCTACTTGGAAAGAATCAAGTTCTTTGGATTTGTTAGCACTAGAACCACGTTTAGGGGAGGAGTAATGATGCCACACTACTGAGGCAGGAACTTAATGAGTACTGCACCCAATGCCGTGATTGTGGAGTTTTCAAGTCTGGTAGGTAGGAATAGGTTCTATTCTCAATCCCGCATGAGTGCTGGGTACTGTTCCCTCTAGTCTTTTTAGATAGCATAGCTCTTTCTCCAGTCTTGGGTAGTTTCACACATCACACATCACACATATGTATCCCTGCAGATCCCTAAGTTTTCTATCTGTGCAATCCTCTCCCTGGTAATCTGTCTAGCATACTTTAGCCACTTCATTCTTCCCAACGTTCCTTCCCATCTCCTCAATTCAGAAAGTCTACCAGGCTCTGTTGACGAGACCTGGAAACTTTCAAGGCAGCAAACTGGGACAATTGCGGGGAATACATTTTCTGTTAACTATCTCTATGGGTCACTGTCCCTTGTAACCTGATGTTCAGTGTCTTGATAATTACTGTTTCGTTTATTTGTAGTTTTTTGTTGTTCAGGGATGGGAGTAAATTGGTCTCTGTTATTCTACACTGACCAGAAGTGGGATTTCCTTCTTTATAACTTTAAGCATTATAAGCATAGTTGTTTTGTGATCTGTGTCTAATAATTCCATTAACTGAAATTTTGTGTGTCTCGCTTCAGTCTATATTATTCTGGTTACTCTGGCCCATGTGCCTTGTTTGCTATTTGCCTGGTTATTCTGGTCCACATCCTTTAATAATTATCTGTAGTAAGAACTTTAAGCTAAGATGAAGTCACGTTCCTCCAGAGAGGATTTCCATTTGCCTCTGCGAGATGGAGTACTGAGGGGATAATCGGGGGTGCTCTCAGTGGAGGTCTCTCAGCCTTAAATTTTCAGGCTTGGGGTTGCCTATATATCAGGGAAGTAGAACCCAAGATGAACGTCTGTGTGAGGGCTGGGCCATATCGTGTACCCTCAGTATGGAGCCTTTTGGGTGTCAGCTAATTGAAGGAAGGCAGTCGTGTTAGACTCCCGAGTTTGTATACATCTCAACCTTTCGTTTATGTTCCTCTTATCCTAAGAAGTTATATAAACAATGTTCTGATTTGGAAAATATCTGGGTCTCGATTTCCTCCTTATTTTGTCCATGTAACACCGTAATCCCTTTTCAGCTTTTCAACTGTTTAAAGAAGGTATTCTTTACATTTCATCTAGGTTCTTTAAAGTTTTTTTTTTCAGGGGCGCCTGGCTGGTTCAGTTGGTGGAGAGTGCGACTCTTGATCTCAGGATTGTGAGTTCGAGCCTCACATTGGGTGTAGAGATTACTTAAAAAATAAAAAAAAAAAAAAAAAAGAAATTTAAAAGTAAGTTTTTTTTTTTTCCTCCAGAGGGATGGCTGGTATGAATAACCTTGCCTATCTTAACAAAAATCTGGAAATTTGCATGGATTTTTAGAGGATGGCTTGTTGGTACACAAGGAGTCGCTAATGAAACTGCCCAATCCGATCATGCACAATCTGGTCACTTTTGTCTTTGCAAGCACCCTCTTCATGCTGAGCCTTGTGTTTCTGCCCACTGCAATTATTCTTGAAATACATTCATTAGGAACACCTGGTTCTATTTCTTAAATTTATATGTGATTTATTAGCACGAATCATTGTGTGGACACATCTGGTTGATTACGCAACAGAGTTGACAACTTCTAGTTTGGCGCTCTCTCTGATGGGCCTGCAGGCCGGTTTTTGGAGGTTTTTGATTCTTCTCTGAGGCTCTGCCCAAGTGAGCTATCTGCATTTCCAGTTCTCTTAGCTGTGATTCAGCTAGCGTGGTGAACAACTCAATGGGGTTAACGTACGAAGCATTTAAGACATTCCTCAGCTTTTTGGCTAGAAAAGTACTTAATTGTGGGAACCTGGGAGCAGAGCAGTGTAAGGTCTTGTTCAAACAAAACTGTGTACCTGAGTAGGAAAAGCACAGTACCTGTTGGCTAGAAGTATAACTAGCATCCTAAGAGCAGCCTTCCATGCATGGGCCCAGAAGCTGTGCTCCGAGGAGCAAATGTTTACACCAGAGGGGACAGGTTTCTATCTGTAGATCGAGGGAATTTCTACTTTCTCTAATGTTCTTTCTCTGGTGTTCTCAGACTGGGACTCAAATAATATGCTGTCAGGTCTGTCTCAACCCAGAGCGTCACAACAGCAAGAGCGACACCAGAACTTTCCAGAACATGGGGACTGAAAAGAACTGAGCAACCACCAGGCACAGTTGATGACATCAGGGGCAAAGTCTATAGTCAGAAACTAGGAGCCCCAAGTGGGAAATGCCAAAAAAAAAGAGTAATAATAACAGTAATAATAATAATAATAATAATAATGAAAAAGCTAATTACGGAGGTCTTACTGCAAGGATCCAAGAGGACAAATTAGAATAGCTCACATATACGGAGTACTTACTACGTGCCGGGTATCGTCATAAGTGTTTTAGAAACACGGAATCATTCCATTCCCATAATAGCCCCACGAAGTAGGTACCATTATAGTTCTCATCACCTACAGGAGGAAAGGTAGGCACAGAGAAGCTAAGTGATGAGCTCAGAGTGTCACAGCTACTACAGTGTGGCCCATGTCCTTAGTCCCGCCGACAGTGCTCCTAGACCATGGGTTATGCTGAGGTCCAGAGAGAACCCCGCTCGCCCTCCACCACCACCTGGGGAAGGGAGGCTGTAGGTTTGGGGAACCCAGGGGCGGCCAAGGCAGCTACATTGGCCGCCCCTATCCTACTCCATCTGAATGGTGGAG